>PVKP010005935.1:0-86275 GCA_004027715.1 Plecturocebus donacophilus | reverse complement strand
TTCACATCTGCAAAATAAAACATTTTTCAACTAACTTTGGAAGTGAAGGGTTTTAGTAAAATGATATGGCAGTAGACATGTATAATATAGATGGCCAATGCAGGATATAAAATTAAATATAAAAGAAATTTCAAGTTGGCTTAGGGTGAGTTGGTGCTGGCAATAAGACATTTAAAATCATCTATTTAAAAACAGAGATAACAATATTATAGTCAATAGTGGAGCAAACTAAGTTTAATTGGCAATTTATCTTGAAAAATAAAAATATTATTATGAAAATAAATGTATTATGCACTAGAGATACATGTTTATACACACATATAGTTTATAATTATAAATCAGTATACACTTTTAAGTAAGCAAAGAGTAAACACGGTGATTTGTTTTGCAATTATTTATAGAATTAATAGCATGATACAACATGCTTTATATGATATTTTACTTTTGTCAACTGTTCATAAAGAAGATCTTTTTTTTTGCAAGAATATCAAGATTTGTATTAATTTTCCCAAGGGTCTTTCAATCCTTTTTTATTCAAACCTTCTTCATTGGAAGCATGCATCATTATTTATTCAGCAGGTGTCTATGGAGTGCCTTCTGTGAATCAGGCATTTTTTAGTGACCTAGGGTGGAGCAGTAATGGCAACAGTAACAACAACAGCAAACAGACCAAGCCCTCAGGCTCACTAACATTCTAGAAGGGAAAGAAAGGCATTCACTTATTGAATAAATATTGCTAGAACAGCTACATCTACTGTATTCCATAGCACACTGCGAGGTGCTTGGAATTCATCAGAGAACAAAAATGACAAAGATCTCGGCTGCCATGAAACATACATTCTAACAGGGACAAAACAGATAAATAAATAGAATCGAATGTATGGTGACAACAACTCTGGAGGAAAATATAGGATGGTAATGATGGGAGTGGCTGCAGGCTGCAGCAGGGAGACAAGACTGGGGCTGCACACTCTGTAGAGCCAGTGGGAGTCCTGCCCCTTCTGAGTTGGGGTGGGAGCACCCTTGGAACAGCTGCAGCCACCCAAACCACAGCTGGAGACCCAGGACTCCTGCTCAAAGGAGCAGGCAGAAGCCCTATCCTCCTGGGGGTTGGGGCTATAGCTGCACAAACTGTGGCTGTGGATCCAAGCCTCCCTGTGCTGTTGGGGTGGGGAGCAGGATCTGCCCTACTGGGTATAGCTGCAGACCTGGGCCTTCAGCTCAAAGAAGCAGGCAGGAGCCCGGGATAAGCAGGAGTCCGGCTCCTTCTGAGTTGGTGGTACTGGAGCTCCTGGGTGCAACTGCGGCTGCCCTCCCAATGGCAGAAACCCAGTGTCTGTAATCTACACCCTCAGGAGCCCCAGGAAGGCCCCTCCCACCTATCACTGCAGGCTCGGAGGTCTGCTACCACTGCCTGGTTGGGGCCAAGCCCCAGGGGCCATGAATGGCAGCTGGAGGCAGATTGTTCTTGGGTGGAAGGGGGCTGCTCCTGAAGGCTGGGTTCTGGGCTGCTAGTCCTGGTGACCAGAGCAGAGACTCATGGTGCCTCTTCCAGGCCTGCCCATGGCCACCCATGAACCAAACAGCAAGCACTTCTTCCCTTCTGGGATCCATAGAAGGCCCAGGCTCAGTCAGAGCATGGGAGAGGATGGCCAGAGGAGGAAGAGGGTAGAGAGACAATGAGATGATCCTTTGCAGAGAGAAACACTGTCTGCTGATAGCTGGAGATGATGGGACAACCAGTTGCAGAGAGGAGCTATCTTGTCTGCGGAGAACTGCAGAGGCAACCTGCTTTCAGAAAGGAGCCACCCTCTCCAGGGCCTCCTCTCTGCTGAGAACGGAACACTCCATGGATGACCTGCCTACAGAGAGGAGCTAACCACTACAGGTCTCCTCTGAGCTGTTGCAACACTCAATAAAGCTCATCTTCGTCTTATTCGCTCTTCACTTGCCTACATACCTCATTCTTCTTGGATGCAGGACAAGAACTGGGCAAAGGCGCCACGGCCACAGAGGTTTCCGGCCAGAAAATCGACATCCCACAGATCCTGTAACAGTAAGTCTGTGACGGGACTATTGACTTATCTCTCCCTCCAAGATACCTATTAATCAGTGTCATTAGAGGTAATTTGAGCCATTCTTCCAACAGTTTTGTCAACTTTATGAAATCATATCTCTTTTGCAAGACTTGCAAATTTGATTCACAAGTGATGTGCATCTCTTTTTCTTTTAATTGAGAAATTTAGAAAGAATTTTTGGTGAATCAGTAGAAGACTGACCAACAAGGAAGGGGACTGGCCATTGTCCAGCTCTTAAATAAGGAGGCAGGTTTGAGTAATGTGATATTTTGATAAAATATTACAAATATCACATTTGTAACATTACAAATGAAAATAGTTAAACATTTTCATTTTAGTGATGGTTTTGCATCCCCAGGGCACCTAGTAGGCATGGGAAATGACATTATGAATATCTCTATAGTGTGCATGTAGGTGCAAGAATGTGAGCATGCCTGTATAAATCATTACCGTGTACCTCACCGATGGGAAGGCAGGAAAATCATACTCCAGGTAGCTTTGGTTTCTTACCATAAATGTACCACATACCTTTGAGATATTCATTGGTAAACAAATTACAGAAGTCTCATTGTTCTCCTAGAGAAACTCTCCAAAACCACTGGCTTCCTTCAGGAAGTCTCAACATTATTGAAGATAGGCTTTCTAGCCTTCTTAAAGGAAATTTCAAAAAATGAAAAGGCCACTATTATCAAACTATGGTAATATGTAGTTTTATCTTCAAAGGAATCCCGTTCAATTCATGAGGTAGAGGAGCAAATCCAAAGACCTCTTTTTCTTGGGGTTTAAATAATTTTAAACAGGTCGGGTCCATTTTCCACTCATCTTCCAGTTGGAGATTTGGAAGTTTCCATTTGATATCAGAAGATTGTTTTGCAACATTGTATTATTTTTTAAAGGTGTGTATTTCTCCTCTAGGGATTAAGAGTGGAAAATTTTACCATGTCTTAATTGGAATCATAGAATATTAAGGGAAATTAGAATCACCCCAAACTTTGTCATTTTCATATTTAAGGACACTGTAAAAATTAACAATGCTTTATGCTACTGCAAGCTTTCTTCCTTTCTCTCTCTTTCTTTCTTCTTCTTTCCTTCTTTCTTTCTTTCTTTCTTTCTTCCTTTCTTTCTTTCTTTCTTTCTTTCTTTCTTCTTTCTTTCTTTCTTTCCAACCAGTAGTGGCAGGAAACAAATAGGGAACAACTTTACAAGACTGTCAAATGATAAGGCAGCCTTTATTACTTCAGATATATTTTTTAAAGTTTTAGGAAGTTTAGAAATGGCTGAACTGGGCTGGGCACAGTGGCTCACGCCTATAATCCCAACACTTTGTGAGGCCGAGTTGGGCAGATCACGAGGTCAAGAGATTGAGATCATCCTGCCCAACATGGTGAAACCCTGTCTCTACTAAAAACTACAAAAAAATTACCTGGGTGTGGTGGCATGCACCTGCAGTCCCAGCTACTTGGGAGACTGAGGCAGGAAAATCAATTGAATGCGGGAGGCGGAGGTTGCAGTGAGCCAAGATTGCACCACTGCACTTCAGCCTGGCAGCAGAATGATACTCTGTCTCAAAAAAAGAAAAAGAAATGGCTGAACTATGCATTGTAATTCTAAACAGCAAAGGAGAAATGCCAACATAGCAGTAGAGTAAAATTTGGCAGAGGGAAAGAAAAAACAGAGCTTTGGGGGGACTAAAAAGAGAGAAGAGCTTTGGGGAGTAGGAAGAGTGGAATACTGCAAGGCCCATCAAACATGAACACTGAATGCAATTAAGCAGTTTTGTAGGCAAGAAGAACATAACTTGGAAAAGCAACATGGTTATGAGGATCTACTCCAAAACATGCATGCTTCTCATCTTGTCTGAAAGCAATCTGCCTCTCAGAGTTTAAAAAAAAAAAAAAAAAGACAATTTTAACATGATTTTCCCCTCCAGTGATCTCCAATACACAGTGACTGGACTTTTGCAGGCTCTGCTTCTACCTCCTGAAACTTGTATTTAATCATAGACTAAAGGTTACTCTCTTGGGAGGTCAATAATTAGACTAACGATTGGACATGACAAGAATCAGTGCATGTTTGCAGTAAAATATATGAAAAAATAAGTAAAATACATTAATATTTTATTAACAACCATTAAGATCTACTAGAATAGAGTGTATTACACTGGCAATAAAAGGGATCATAACATCATTGCAACAACAATAAAAACAATTGCGCTCATACATTGCTAGGTTTCTCCGTGTTGTGCTTGGTGATGGTTACCTACTGAGCATTGTTTTTTATCCTAATAACCGACACGCAAGGGAGGTATTTGTTTTGGACAGCTCCCCTTCTTCTGTTTGCTCAGTGCCTTTTAGATACTCTTGGTCTTTGGGGAGAAATGTCTGGCTTGCTGTGAGGTTGGTTCCTACAGCAGGACTCAGGATGTTTTCTTCCCCTGCCTTCGCTTACAGCCAGGGTGTAGACTTGGAATGCATCCTGCAGATGTGCCCCTGGGATGCCGAGACAGGAAGCAAGCAGTGTGCAGAGAGCGGTATCATACCCAATGCACTTTGCTAGTGAGACTGCTGGCTGACACCAGGCGCCAGAGAAGAAAACTGCTCCAAGAGTTGGGTATCTGGTGCAAGAGTGGACCAGTTCATGGTGAGAGGACCAGCTTCGTGGCCACAGTAAGGCAGAGGCACCAGCAGTAGAGGCTACAGTTGCTGTTTCCTGTCCAGCCAGTTCTGGAAGCTTAACACAGTACCTAATTTTGCAGACCTCCCAACTGTTCTGCAAGACACACAAAGAGCTTTAAATTTTTTAAATAAATTGTAGTAAAATAAATGTAACATAAAACTTAGCATCTTAATCACTTTTAAATGTACAGTTCAGTAGTGTTGAGGACATTCACCTTACTGTACCATCATCACACCATCCATCTCCTGATCTCTTATCTTTCCAAACCAAAATTCTATCTCCATTAAACAACAGCTCCTCATTCTTCACTCTTCCCAATCCTGACAACCACCCTTTTCTGTCTTTATGAATTTGACTACTCTATGTAACTCATGTAAGTGAAATCATGCAGTTTTTACCTCTCTGCAAGTGACTCATTTCATTAAACATAATGTAATTAAGGTCCACATGGTGGCATGTGACAGGATGTCCCTCTCGTTCAATGCCAAATAATATTCCGTTGTATGGATTGACCCCATTTTGCTTATCCATTCATCCATCAGTGGACACCTGGGCTGCTTCCACCTTTTGACTATTGTGAACAGTGCTGCCATGTTTGAGTATTTGAAGGCAAGTAGACTTGAGACGTCCTCTCTTACTTTCAGAGGTTAGACATTTTGTTCTACAATGGCCTTCCACTGATTGTATGAGACGAACCTACTTGAAGGAAGGAGATCCTCTTTACTCAGTCTGCCGATTTAAATGTTAGAAACATTTAGAAACACCTTCATCTTTGGACTCAAGCTAAACATCAGCTATTCCTGGGCCTCAAGTCTAGTGGTCTTTAGGCAGGAGCTACAGTCTCAGCTCTCCTGGGTCTCCAGCTTGCCAACTCACTCTGTAGATCCTGGGACTTGCCCACCCCCATGATCCTGGGAACCAGTTTCTTATAATGTCCCTCCCTCCCTCCATCTCCCACCCCTCCCTCTCGCTCTCTCTCCATATATGTATACCCACTCACGTGTGTATATGTATCTCCTGCTGCTTCTGTTTCTCTGAAGAGCTCTGACTAACACAGCAGCCCACTCTGTGGTTCAGTCATAGCCCTTTTGTTGGCCCATAAAGTCTTGAGGTGAAGACACAGTAAGGCAGAGGAATCAGAGGCAAAATACCTGGAGAGTGTCTCCTTGCAGGATGGCATTGCCA
Source organism: Plecturocebus donacophilus (assembly GCA_004027715.1). Taxonomy (NCBI): domain Eukaryota; kingdom Metazoa; phylum Chordata; class Mammalia; order Primates; family Pitheciidae; genus Plecturocebus; species Plecturocebus donacophilus. The sequence continues at coordinate 80,336 of PVKP010005935.1, read as the reverse complement.
AGGTTCTGGGAGGTAACTCTCCCAATACACTCACTTTGGTATATTTGTTTGCTAGTATTGCTATAATCAAGCACACAAACTAGGGAGTTTAAACAATGTAAATGTATCGCCTCACAGTTCTAGAGACTGAGGCTCTGTGATTAAAGTGTCCACAGGGTTGGTTCCTTCTGCAGCCATGAGGGAGAACCTGCTCCCTGCCTCTCTCCTGGCTTCCGGTTGCTGCTGGTGAAATGGTTTGGCTGTGTCCCCACCCAAATCTCATCTTGAATGGTAGTTCCCACAATTCCCACAGAGAGGCACACAGTGAAAGGTAACTGAATCATGAGGACAGGCCTTTCCCATGCTGTTCTCATGATAGTGAATAAACCTCATGAGATCTGACGGTTTTATAAAGGAGAGTTCCCCTGCACAAGCTCTCTCTTGCCGGCTGCCATATAAGACGTCCCTTGCTCTTCCACCATGATTGTGAGGCCTCCCCAGTCTTGTGAAACTGAGTCAATTAAATCTCTTTCCTTTATAAACTACCCAGTCTCGTGTATGTCTTTATTAGCAGCATGAGAAGACACTAATGCAGCTGGCAATCTTTGTCCTTCCTTGGTTTGTAAAAGCAACACCTGATCTCTGCCTTCATCTTCATGTGGTGTTCTCTCTGTGTACTTCTGTGTGTCCAAATTTCTCCTTTTCATAAAGACACCAGAGGCATATTGGATGAGGGTCTCACCTGACTCCAGTATAGCTCATCTTAGTTAACTACATCTGTAGCCACCCTATTTCCAAATATGAACACAATCCAAGGGACAGAGGGTGAGGACTACAATGAATGTTTCTTGGAAGGACACAATTCAACCCACAACACCTTGGTTAATGTCATTCGTTTCTGAGTGTGTGCTACTTATACTATCTGGGCAAACACACACACACACACACACACACACACACACACACACACACACACATACTTGCACTTATGGAGTTGTCTCTCAAGGAACCAATCACGGACATGACCTCTGCAAGGCTCAGAAGTAATACAACCTCTTCCCTTCATTCCCTCTCCTGGCCTGGGGGTTGATGCAATGCTGCCCATGAATTATTGATAGACCCCCAAGGTTGCCAAGGTTGTTGGATGTGTGTGTGTGTGTGTGTGTGCATGCGCGTGTGTGTGTTTGAGACATAGAGAAAAGGGAACAGACAAAAGGCATGAGCAAGGAGGGCACCTTTCATTGCTAGGAATTCTTTTATTAAGAACATTTTCTGCCTGCTTTCCAAGGGTGCCCTCTGACCATGGCTGTGGAGCTGTGGAGGATGGAGAGTGGCTTTTGAACTCCAGGGGATAAATAAAAAACAAAATCGTGTCCAGGCCCTTGGTAACCTGCTTTCGAAGGTCTGACTTGGCAGTGTCCTTCCTGCCTCCTCTCTCGGCCTACATCACCTAGACACAGCTTTGTGGCCCCATGTTGTCATATTCAGCTCTTGCTGCTCCCGACTCCCCACCCCCCAACCTTCTTTCTCCTTAATGCTCGCAGATCCTCCTGGAAGACTCAACCACTTACAGTTGTTGAGTGATTAAATATTTATAATCAGGGCAATGAGTGAGGTGTTGAATAATAAATGCTACCATTGAAGCGGCCTTAGACAATTTCTGCAGATTTCTTCATCCATGGCCCCTTTGATTCCAGAGCAATATATATAGAAATTAACGTTTTTGGGGGTTACAGCTGTGACACTTGATTGGCCTTTATCATGGTTTGGTTCATAAACGGCTGCCCTGCCATAGGGCTCACTCACCTATTGACACCCCCAACCCCACAGCCATGCAAAGAGCACATGGTGAGTTGGGTCCTCCCTTGCTTGTTTCTGAATAGTCAAAGCAAATGCATTTTTTGAAAAAAGTTCAAATCCCCGGACCACAAATGCACTATAGACATTTCTGAATGTGGAAGAAAGTTTTCAAAGCTTATTACCAACAGAGATGGGGCTTCCTTTTCACAGATGTGCAGCAAGAATTTCCTCTAATATTTTATACACTATTGCATATGATTCTCACCACAACCCTATGTGGAAGATACTGGTATTATTCTGATTTTTGTAATTGAGGAAGCCAAAGAACAAAGAGAGTAATAATCTGTTTGGGACACAGAGCTGGGAGACCTTGCAGTTTGGATTAGGACCCTGGATTCCACAGCTCACTCCTCCATGTCTATGCCAGGCAGCATTCCAGGAATGAGGGAAAGAGAGATCAAAAGGTGGGTCAGAAAGAGTCCTTGCTCTGGTGGAAAGGTCAGAGCAGGAAGGCACAGATGTTCAAGAGTTCAGCAAAAAGGGTTGTCATAGACTGAATGTCTGTGTAACCCCCAAATTCATGTTGAAACCTAATCCTCAGTGGGATGCTATTTGGAGAGGGGGACCTCTGAAAAGTGATTAGGTCATGAGAGTGGAGTCCTCACAAAGGGGATGAGCACCCTTATAAAGGAAGCTCCAGAAATGTCCCTTGCCTCATCCACCCTGTAAGGACACACGAGAAGACATCTATGAACTAGGAAGCAGGTTCATGCAGGAAATCAAATCTGCTGATGCCTTGATCTTGGACTTCTCAGCCTCCACAACTGTGAGCGATACATTTCAGTGTTTATAAGCCACCCAAAGTATGCCAATATAGAATCAGCCAGAAGGGACTAAGGTAGGATTTGCCCTGGGAGTATTGTACTGTGGAAACAGATATTGTGGAAGTAGTTTTGAAACTAGGTGATGATTAGAGGCTAGAAGAGTTTTGAGGTGCATATTAGGAAGAGTTTACATTGCCATGAAGGGACCTTTAAAGGTGATGCTGGTGAGATATAAGGAAAAGGAGAAGAGCGTTAGAGAGAAAGCCTCAATCTTAGAGAATATACAAGTAGTCCTGAAGAGAATAATGGTAGAACTATGGATAGTACAAGCCATCCTGATAAAGTCTCTAGTAGAAAGGAGAAACATCCTATTGGACAATGTAGGACAAGAATTATTCTTATAAAGCGGTAAATAACTTGATTGAATTGTGTTTGTATTCAAGTGTTTTTTGAAAGGTAGAACTTAGGAATAATGGAATTGGATATCTGATGAAGAAAATTTCTTTTTTCCCCCCTAACTTTTATTTTAAGTTTAGGGGTGCATGTGCAGTATGTGCAGGTTTGTCATGTAGGTAAATGTGTGCCATGGTGGTCTGCTGCGCATACCATGAAGGATGAAATTTCTGAACAAAGTGTTTAAGAAATTGCCTGCTTTCTCCTGACAATTTACAGTAAACATATGAGAAGAGAGAAATGACTTAAATGAATTGTTAACCAAAAGATTTGAGAAATTCTCAGACTATCTATACTGAAAAAAGAGAAAATCTATTCAGGAGAGAACCTTCTGGGGTAGCCAAGGTACCTTTAATAAGATTAGTCAGTTATCTCCTTATCTTCTGGAGTCAGAAGCTATTGTTGAAGACTTTGGAAGAATGACCGCTGAAGGCGGTTCAGAAACCATCAGGGTCACCCTCCATCACTAGTCCAGAGTGGAAAGGCCCTGGAGGCAGAACAGTTTTGAAGAAGGGGCTGCTGGTACCTATTGGGCCTCAGGGTGCACCGCCCTGCACTGTTTCTAAGCCACCTCAGGTACAACTCTGATGGATCCCTGTGTGGCTCTGCAGGGCCCTGGTGAGGTGTGAACTGTGCTCAGTGAACTCATGGGGCAACAGTTGCTTCCATTAGATTTCAAATGGTGGGGCCTCCTGCAGAGCCTCAGGCTCAGGATCCCAGCCCTGGAGAGCCTCAGGGCCAGGGGCTGAATGACTGCCCTGTGGGGCCAAGGCACAGAACACATGTGGGGTTGATGCCACCCAAAGCCATAGGTCAGGGCCAGCTGAAGCCTTGGAGACAGCCCCAGCTTGGCAAAGCTGGGGAGCCAGGACCACCATCCCAATGGATCCAGAAGAAGAGATCTCTGCTCCAGGAAACCTGGAAGGTAGAGCATTCAAAGAAGATTACTTTCAAGCCTTAAGATCTAATAGAATACACTCTGTTGCGTTTTGGACTTTCTTTGTTATGGCAGCCAGACAGACTAAGACAGGGGTGAACCACCACAATGAAGGTAAATAGAAGAAAACTATCTGAACAGAAGCATAAGTGGCCAGCTTTGCATGGATGGGTCTGGGCAGGCTTTGCAGAGCAAGAGACGAGCTGAAACTAAAGTTGTGTAGAAGTTTGTCTCAGGATAAGCTTGGGATCAGCCAACTCTTGTATTTTCTGAGTGGTTCCAACCTGTCCATTTGAAATTCCTTCAGAGGGAACAAGATCAAAAACATTGTGATCAAACCTACTTTTCCTTTCTAGAATAGCATTGTAGTATTGTACACTAGAAGCACAGAATCTGAAAGTATTTGAAGGTAATTTATGCAGGTTCATACTGACCAGAAGAAAACTTTTATTAACCAACCTAGACAGTGATAATATCAAAACTCACTTAATTTTTTTTTCAGGTTAAAGCATTCTCCTTACAGAAAAGGGCACTGGGGACAAAAGCCACCTCATCTCTTCTCTAATACAAAAGGATAATGATATTGATGACAAGGGCCAGATACTTAGTTAAATACATATATTTGCATGTTTGTTTTTGTGCCTATTCTGATTGAAAATAAGTCACTTTTTCACAGCACGTAAAAATAGAAGAGTCAGGTCTCAACAGGTCCGTAATGGGACCCATTGCCTACTGTATGCCATCCAATAGATTGTGGTCACCTTTATGGACCTTCTATCAAATGTTCAAAATGTCATGTTCTTCTCTTTTTCCATTTCTCCTTAGGGACATTGATATATGTTTGGGGAAGCTCAGATGTTATCTTGGGTAGTTGATGAGGGACAACTTCTATTGCCTAAACATTTTACTTGTTTGGGGGGCTGCAGAGTTATTGCCTTTGGCATTAAAAAAAACTTACTTTCCATCTTCCTTGAGGAAGGACATTGAAAGTTACATTCTTGAGTGTTGTAGAAGCATTTTCTAAGCAGTAGGATATCATAAGTTTATATGCAAATTGTACATTTTAACTGTCTCTCCTGCAAGGCACTTTCTCAGAACCATCTCTATCCATTATAGCATTTGCTTGATCCACAGAATTTTATAGGTGAGAAATTTTAATCTCAGAAATAGTTAAGTGACAAGCGCAAGGTCACAAAGATGGAAATGGCAACATCAAGATTAAACCTCAGTCTCCTGAATCCAACTTTTATTCCTGATTCTAAGATTCTCCTTATACCTATTGTGTGTTTATGTGAACACAAAACATAATGGTGTCAATGAACGCTCAAATACATTTATTTTATAGAAATTTCTATTTCTCTAGAGCTGTGTTTCCCTAAGCTTATTTTTTTTTTATTTTAGAATATTAGTTTCATGATGAATTCATGGAAAAACATTCTCTCAAACAAGTTTGGAAAATGACAAAGTTAAGTTAATTTCTTTGTTGTTGGCATTCAGGGAGTTTTAAATATACTGATGTGCATTGTGAATTTCCAAACACATTGTCAGTGTTAAATTTAACCAGTGTGTATTGTGTGCTGGACAGTGATAGAGGCAGTCTATCACTGGCCGTACATCCCCACCCAGAAAAGTGTCCAACAGGACAGAGGAGTGTAGACAAGCAATTACATGTCAGCCCACTCCTGATTTCCACTCCAATTGCTTTTTACTTCTGCTTTCTCCATGAATTTCTGTCCCAGAACATCTATGGACACTAAGTTGAAGTTTTTTACAGCTATTGAGATTTTAGCTTTTAGTAGGCCATGTGGCCACTTCTTAAACCTATTCTGCTCCTAAGTACCAATCACAGAGCTAATAAGGAGTAGACTGTGCTTTAAATTTATTAGGTGGCAGTTGAGAATAGTGCTTAAGAGCACAGATTTCAATACTGGCTTGACTCTTGCTAGCTAGATGGAACACATTGTTTAACTTATTTGAGTCTCAGTTCCTGTCCCTGTAAAATGTGGCTAAAAACCCACGTTTATAGGTCTGCTGTGAAGTGAGAAGTCAGCAGGTGCCTGTTCTGCAGTAAGCAAAGGTCTCCTTCTTGAGGCCTCCTCAACCTCTTTGCACAAAATTGAAACCCTCTTCACTCCCCACTCTCAGTGCTTTTTTTGAAAATAAAATTGCAGCCCTTGTCACTTTCTAACATCCTCTATGATTCATTTCTTTACTGTATCTATTGCTCATTGTCCGTATCCCTCATTAGCATGCTATCTCTAGCAGGCAGGGGCTTCTCTCTGTCTTCACTAATGTATCTCATGGGCCAAGACAAGAGCTGGGTGTATAAGAGGGGCTCAAAAACATGTGCTGCATTCACCTGTCCGAAGTATAATTGTTCATCTAACAGTGAACAATTACCATACAAAGGCATGGTGGTGGGGATCTGGGATGAGCACACAAAGGCCGGAGTAGAGGAGATCTGTGAGGACCTGTGTCCAAGGCCCTTGAGAACCTCACGTAGTAAGGACTGACCTTACACACCTGTCTCCCTACTATAAGATACATATGACTGGGCCTACATTGTGGTTGAGAAAACTGAGACTTAGAGAGAAAGGCTAAATAACATGTCTGAGTCTGTACCATGAGTCCTAACCCAGGTCCTGGACTTGAGAAGCCACACCACTGTGTGGCTTGCTGTCCTGAGTGTTGATGAATGGTGAGTGGATGTGGGAGAGGAGGAGCACGAGAGACCCGCCTATGTGATTGGTGGGAAAAGGCTTTAAAAACAGCTTGAGGTTGTCAATGACAATGACTGCATGCTTCCTTTTATCTGGAGTTCTTTTCACACAGGCTCTTGGTGTTTGGCTGTGTTAGTTAACCTCTAGGAGATAATAAACCCAATGCATCATTCATGGAAAATCAATACACAGGTCAAAGCTGTAGCTTGCCAGGGAAGAGCCATTCTTTTCAGGCACAGTTTGCTGGCTACACAGTGGTATTTATAAAGCCCTGTTCTTGCCCCCGGGTGCCTAGAGAAATAGCCTACACTCCCAGCTCACAGCAAGGCAAGGGGCATGGTGCTGAAGGGCTCTGTATAACCACTGTCTCTGTTTAATCCTCTTCCCAACAAAGAAAAGAGAGTAATTGCTAAGGCACCGAAGGCTACAGAGATTTATCACCAGTTGCCAAACCTTGATGATAAGTTCAAGACTTCCTGATCCTAAAGGAGACCACGGCAGAGCATTAAGCAGGAAGCCCAGGACGGTAGGATGAGGGCAAGGCAGGAGCCGGCACCAGGTAAAGATGAAAAATGCCTCTCTGGGAGATTAATCCTTCCTGTAGTCCACTGGTAAAGTAATAAAAGGTTTATGATTCATTTCTTTCTTGATAATGGAGGAGACAATTAAGTAATTACTGGACTTATGGTATTTGTTGTGTTAACTCAACCAATAAACTATCTAGCCAAATTGTGCCTTGAAGCACCCTTATAGAATAATCCGATGAATGCTTTAAAAAAGAAATCGGCTGCACCATGCATCACATACATTTACAGGCAGGCGGAGGGTTAGACAATGACCATCTGAGACCTAAAAACGGTGTTTTCATTATTAGTTTCCCCATTTGATTCTTTCTAAAGTTAAGTCAAAGAAGTAGGATCTAGTATCTAATACCACAACTTTTCCTTTTTCAGGAACACATTTTCTCAGCTCCATAGCACCGTGGATGGCCCCTGTAGGCCCTCAGGACCTTGAATTTTGCATGTACTCGTGTGATTGATTGACATGTCTCCCACCTTCTGCCAGTTGGCCCTTCCTGTCTACCTCCACCAAGCCGAGTGCAAGGCATATTACAGCTCCTCAAAGAATGTTTGTTGAATAAAATGGATGTTTTAAAAAGACCCAGGAAACAAGAGTTTCTCCTGCTATCGTCAGAAACTTTTAAATTCAATGAGTATGGCAATGGGTGTATAATTTAAAGAAAAATCTTCAAATATCTAACAAGAGAATTATTTAGACAGATCCCAGTGACTATCAGGCCACATTAATAAATGCCACATACGAATGCTGTAGAAATAAAGTCAAATTCTTACAAATGATAATAACTAATTAATGTAGATAACCAAAGTATATACTTGGAACAAGTATGCATGTGAATTTAAACCTAATGCCCAACCCAAGTGCTTGCAACATAGTAGATGCTTAGTAAATATTTGTGAGATAAATGTAAAAAGTACAGGAAAATGAAAATTCATATTGAAAGGAGAGAATGTACATGAATATGAGTTTAACTAATATTTATGTTGTTGCAAAGGCATGTGCATTAGAAATAAAATGCTTAAGCCAGGTGCAGTGGTTCACATCTGTAATTCCAGCACTTTGAGAGGCCAAGGCAGGAGGATTACTTGAGCCCAGGAGTTTGACACCTGGCTGGGCAACACAGCCAAATCCCATCTCTACAATAAAACAAATTTAGCCTGGTGTAGTGGTGCGGTACCAGCTCCTTGGGAGGCTGAGGTGGGCGGATCATTAAACCCCAGGAGGCAGTGGTTGGTGAGTCATAGTGCCACTGCACTCCAGCCTGGGAGACAGACCCGGACCATGTCTCAAAAAGTAAAGTAAAATAAAATGCTTAAGTGATTGGCACTTCAGTTGGGTATTTCATTATGGGAATCCCATTTTTATTTAAACCTACAGTTTAGTATATTATTTGTCTAAAATGAGTGGTAATTCTCAATCTATTCTGGCCAAACTTTATTGAAAGACTCCAAACATTTCCATAAAGAAGGGTGTGATCTAGAAATAGAATATTTTCATTTAACATGATAATCACCACCTATACAATGTCACAACAGAAATGCCCTTTCTTCATTTGCCTTTCTTCATTTAAATGGCAAAGTAAATCATCAACACAGTCTACAAATGGCATTTAAAATACTTTTGAAACATTAATAAGATCACTTTATTGGGTGCTCTTAATTGAGAAGGTTAACTTATACAAGTTGATGGGAGGAAAAGAAAAATTCTTGTTGCATGCTGTGTTCTTTAGTACTTATGATTTCATAGCTCAATCATTGCAGTCCCTATGTTGTTCAATAGGCATTCTTACCTTCTTTTTTTTTCTTGCTGCCCAGGCTGGAGTACAGTAGTACAATCTCAGCTCACTACAACCTCTGCCTCCCGGTACAAGTGATTCTCTGGCCTCAGCCTCCCAAGTAGCTGGGATTACAGATGTGCACCACCACACCCAGCTAATTTTTATATTTTTAATAGAGACGGGGTTTCGAACACCTGACTTCAGGTGACCCACCGGCTTCTACCTCTCAAAATGCTGGTATTACAGGTGTGAGCCATCGTGCCCAGCCAGGAGTAGGCCTTTTTAGCATGATATCACTTCTCATTTTCTTTCCAGTGCTGCAGCACAGTAGGCCTTGAGAGTCCATTATGTTTCAATAAGCATAAACTTACACCTAAATTCAGGCCCCTCCCTCAACATCCAAGTGATAAACATAAATTCAACTTCGAGTCCAGTAACTTTCTTAAAGTCAAACAGTCTTGATGATACCCTTTGGACGCATACATTTTTACCTTCACTGAACTTGGAGAGTCCAGAATTTTCAGAAAGACCAAAGTCCCATGGTTGGAGCACTGCCTGTTTTAAAGTAAACATGTTGACTATTATTTTTAGAAACTCATAAGAACAGAACAAAGAGAAATGAAGAACTTGAGGTGATTTACTGAATGTCAAACTGCCCCAGGAGCAGGGTGATATATTCCCCACCCTGACTTACATGGCTTACAACTACTGGAGAACTGTTTAAACAATCAACTTCCACCCGCCTTGGTTCAGGTCCTCTGAGGCCACCAACTTGGCTGTTAAAGTCATTATGAACTAACAGTGACCTGTAGGCTAATTCATGTTGAGCGACAATAGAGAAACACATTAACAAATGTGTCTATCATAAAGCTATAGTCTGTTCAGAACTAAAACATCCATAAAATGTTGATCTCGTAGTAGTTTGTCGTTCAAAAGTGGATCTAAGGAAGTAGCACTGGACTTGAGTTCAAAAGACTTAATCATAGTCACATGGCTTTGGGGCCAATTGCTTTGAGTCTGTAAATCTGAACTGAGTCATCATTAAATGAAGATAATAATGACACCTACCCTGTCTATGGCATCAGTGAGGACTATAAAATGTTTACTATTTAAAATTGATCATTTCCATAACTTAAAGCTCACTGGTAACAGCTAGAATTTTAAATCTCATTTCTCAAGGAAGAAACAAAGATCACAGAAGTTCAAACTCAAATACCAGTTCAGCCAGTGAAAAATAGAAAGCAAAGTAATCAAGTAGTAAGACATCAAACTAAAAAGTTTCTGCACAGAAAAACAAAAAAATTAACCAAATAAAAAAACAGCCTGTGGGTTGGGAGAAAATACTTATGAGTCATATATCTAACAAGGAGCTAATACTATAAATATATAAGGAACTCACACAATTCAATAGTCAAAAGATAAATAACCTAATTTAAAAAATGGGCAAAGTACCTGAATGGACATTTCTCCAGTGAAGGCACAGAAATGGCCAGCAGATACATGAAAAGGTGCTCAGAATCACTATCAACAGGGAAATGCAAATTAAAACCACAATGAGACATCACCTTATACCTGTTAGGATGGTCATTATCAAAAAGACAAACAAGTGACAGTGAGAGTGTGTACAGAAGGGAATCCTTGGACAATGGGTGGGAATGTATGTTAGTGCAGCCACTGTGGAAAACAGGATGGAGGTTTCCAAATAAATTAAAATAGAAGTACCATACTATGCAGCAAATACCCATTAAAACATGAATGGATATAGAAATTGTAATATATATATATATATATATGGAATATATACACTATTCCATTGTGTATGTATGTGTATATATGTATGAGCATATGCATGTATGTACATGTATGTATATTTTAAAAAGGAGGAGATTCTGCCATTTGCAACAACATGGATGAACCTAGAGGACATCATGCTAAGTGAAATAAGTCAGACAAAAAAAGAGAAATACTGTATGATCTTGTTTATATGTGGAATCTAAAAAAAATTAAATGGAGTACATAGGAAGGCAGTTACTAGGGGTGGCAAGGAGACAGAAAATATAGGTCAAAGAGTAGAAAGTTGCAGCTGTATAGGAATAAATAAGTCTAGAGATCTAATGTACAGCATGAAAACTAGAGTTAGTAGTATTTTATTGCATACTGGACATACACAGAGGTGTAGATTTTAGTGAAAAGGATGAAAGAAAGAGAGAAGAGAGGAGAGAAGAAAAGAGAAGAGAAAGGGGAAAGGAGAGAAGAAGGAGGGAAGGAGGGAAGGAAGGGAGGAAGGAAGGCAGGCAGTCTATATAACATAATGGGTATGCTAATTTGCTTGACTGCAGTAATCACGGTGTATGTGTGTATTAAACATCATGTTGTACATCTTAAATATATACAATAAAAAGAAAGAGAAGAAAAAAAAAGAAATGGAAAGCATTGAGTTAATTTGCATAGGAATTTCAATAATGCTGCTTGGCTGTGCATGACTAAAGTAGATACTTGGTGTTTCATCAACCTTCAATCACCCACTTGGGCCAATGGAATATTTCCAGAATAAGGAATAGTAAAGAATGGACTCAGCAGTTACAGCTGAGACATCAAGAAAAATGGGCATGGAGGGGATCAAAATTTGGTGCTTCCTCTTGAGGAAATGTTCAATCTCATTTTAGTTATTACAACAATGTTGGGAGTTAGATGTGACAAGATAGTGAACCGGATGGATTTTGTTGGACTCTCTAAAGTCACTCATCTAGGAAATGTCCAAAATGCGTTTTACCCGTGTCTCTTTCCTTAAAACTTGTTGTCCTTCTCTTCCAGCCCCGAGGAGCTGTCACTGCGAGGCAATCTTCTTGAGTCTTTGTCATGGAGCTCCAAGTGGTGCCATGGGCTTCTAGACCCCTCTGTCATGATGATACCGAACTCCAGCGTGACTGCTTCTCAACTCAGGTCATGTGCAGTCACTCAGCCTAAGATAACTGTCTCAAATCCTCATTTGACTAGAACAGAAGATGTGAACTTTTTTTTTTTTTATTTTTTTCTTTTAATGAAAGTCATTTTGTAATAGTGAAAAACCTGAGAACATGGGCTTTGGGGCACTTGGTTTGAATCCCACTTTACCCTTTCCGTAATTCTTTTCTTGGCCAACTAATTCAGCCTCCTCCTTCCTCATCATGAACTTCAATTGGCTCCTCTAAAATTATTACTAAAAAGCATGTGTCTGAATGCAGTGGCTCACTCCTATAATCCCAGCACTTTGGGAGGCTGAGGTGGGTGGATCATGAGGTCAGGAGATGGAGGCCATCCTGGCTAACACAGTGAAAACCCGTCTCTACTAAAAATATAAAAAATTAGCTGGGCATGGTGGTACGCTCCTGTAGTCCCAGCTACTCATGAGGCTGAGACAGGAGAATACCTAACCCCAGAGGTGGAGGTTGCAGTGAGCTGAGATCGCATCACCGCACTCCATCCTGGGCAACCAGGGAGACTCTGTCTCAAAAAAAAGAAAAGAAAAAAAGCATGTTAAGTGATTTAAATGATTCCTGGCACATAAGAGTTGCTCAACATTTATTACAAAAATTTACTTTTTAACTAATATTAGGAGTAACTTTAGGCATAGACCAGAAAATCTTTACTTTTCTGCAGCCTCAGAGGCCTGATTTGAAATAAAATACTTTTCTTTTCCTTTTTTTTTTTTTTTTTTTGCACCAGAATCATTACAGAGTTAACAACTCTCTGTGTCTTTAATATTGTTCAGTTGAGGAATCATAGCACAAAATGTTTAGGTGACTTTACAAAGTATCTCTTCCCAAATCATCTGAAACAGAAGTGGATTAGCATCAGGCAACGGAGACTGCAAAGTCCCCTGGCTGAACTGAACCATGAGGAACGTGAAGCCCTTGGGGCTGAGAGATCTCCTCTAGACCGGCCATGTTTGCCCCCCACCCTTAGGTTCATTTGGTGGTATTTTTTAATGCTGTCTGACCCCAGACTCCCAAACAATCCCTTTTGCTTCACTGGCATAAATATGATCCCCAGGAAATTACAGTAAAGACTAGAAAAGTTGCAAACAGAGAAAAGTTAAAGCCAGTTTTTTTTTTCCTTTGAAATTTTTATGTGCTGAAATGCAAAATTCACTGTCAAAAAAGTAACACTTCTACAGGGCCTCCGGCATCAGAACATCCTAAAAATAGTCCAGGAACAGGTAAGTGTGAACACCGTGCCAGGAGGCCTCTAGCGCCTTTTAGCAGAAATCTGCACATCTATTCTCAATGCTCACAAACACTCCCCACCCCTTGGGAAGAGGCCCACGTTGGTTTTGCTCTCATTCAGTGTTGAGGACCAGCTGATTCTGAATCACACAGCATGCTGGTGATTCAGGCCATGGAAATGGGAAGCCTTATTTCAAGCTGCCCCCTCTGACTATGTACAAATAACTCTCTCCCCTGAGCCTCACATGTAAGGAAAATAGTTCAAATGATGGATTTTCATGTCGTTTTTAAAATCCAAATGAGAAAAACATCCCCAGTCTGAATTGATGTATGTGTGTGCATGTATTTATGCGTGACAAAGAAGGACAGGGGCCATCCTGCTGGGTTGGGACCCTGTGGAAATCAGACATTGGGGGAAACCTCCCAAATGCGAAGTGCAGAGTAGAAATCGATCAAGTAGACAGCATCCTCTCAGCTGCGGCCTCTGGTCATTCCACTGTTTAACAGGTAAAGGGGAAGAGTGTGAGACTAACATTTCTTGAACACTTACTATGCCCTGCACTTTATATCATGAGCCCCTTTAATTCTTACATCCACCCTCTGAATTAGGCTTTCTGAGCCCGGTTGAACAGCAGAGGTAGTGGAAGCCCAGAAACGGTAAGTAACTTGCTCCAATCACCAAGTTGGAAAATGACAACATTAGGGATGAAAATGAGGCGAGGCATGGTGGCTCACACCTGTAATCCCAGGACTTTGGGAGGATGAAGTGAGAGGGTAACTAGAGATCAGAAGTTCAAGACCATCCTGGGCAACATAGGGAGATCCTATCTCTACAAAAAAAATTAAAAGTTAGCTGGGCGTGGTGGCACGTCTGTGGCCCCAGCTACTCTGAAGACTGAGATCGAAGGACCCCCTGAGAGGTTAAGACTGCCGTCAGCTGTGATTGCACCACTGCACTCCAGCCTGGGCCATAGAATGAGACCTTGTCTCAAAACACTAATTAATTAATTAATTAAAATGTACAAGTCCAGTTGTATGACTCCAAGCTCTGTGCACCCGCCATTATGCCTTTGCTAACGTCTTAGAACTATACAGATTGCGAGGACCATCTGGTCAACTCTGCTGAATCCCCTTTCTCTTGTTGCTGTGCCTGCAGTCTGCCTCAAGTCCTTTAGGGATGGAGATACTACCTGTGGCTCTGTAACTGACTGCTGAAGCAACCCTCTAATTGTGGACCAAAACTTACCCCCTGTTTTGCCATCCTGAGTCACACAGTGTGTATCTGTCAGACATAAAGATAGGAGGCCTTGGATTTACTCATTCTCTAAAAATTGATTAAGCCCCTGCTATGCTTTATGCCAGACCCTGGGCGTGGCTCTGGGGACATAGCCATGAACAGAAAGACATAAGCCCTACCCTCATGGATTTTAATCATCCCATATTTCAAGACACATTGAGACAGTGACCAGAGCATAGACTCAGGCTTGCAGGATGCGACAGGGATCTACAAAAGCAAGGAAGTCTAGAGGGTAAGATCTGGTCTCCCAGTGAAAAAGGAAGCTCCACTGTTGAAATATTCACCAAAGCTGTCCGCTGGTTGAGCCTATTTTCTGAAATGTTCAACTGACATCAAGATGGACTGCACCCTTGAGGACTGATCGGCGCTGGGCTCACTAGGAGGATGTTGTGAAGCCAACTTCATAGGGAAAGCTGAGGCTGGGAGGCAAGTCAGCTTTGGCAGCACCGTTTCTATTCACTTGGCTACTCTCCTTGCCCATGCACTGTCCCTCTGATGCTGGATTGGGAGGCGACATTCATCTCTTGATGGGCTCTGGAGTGACTGAGGATAATTTGCATTGGACCTGGAATCTTAGCAGTCATCCTGAAATGCAGTTACTTAGCCTTGCCTCACTAGCTTCCTCCAAAGGCCCATCAACTAATCTTCTCCAGAAGCCCTCCTAATCTGCAGAGACTCTTATCTCCCTCCAGAGGTTACACATAGTAGAGACCAGAAGGCCACGGCCCTACTCAGATGTAGCTGCAGCAAAGCCTCTCCCCAGTGGGTGGACAGCTTGTCCACTGCTGCTAACCCTTGAAGGAAGAAGGAATTAATCCAATTAAGCAATTAGGCTTATTTAAACAAGCAGTTAAAGCAGTTAAAGCAGAAGGGAATCCCTGCTGATGATAGAGGAATAGCCTTTCTTCTGTTGAGAAGAGACAGAGAAAGGAAAAGCATTTCCTCTGAGCCTGGGGAAACATAAGAGCCTTCTCTCAGTGTCCATAAATGAAACTCTTAGGCAGGTAGAATTCCAGGTGGTCAACCACCTCTCATACCCCAGATTAGGATGAACTCTGGCCTTGACTTCCAGCTTCAACTTCCCCTCCTCTTTTTACACAACAGGCTTCACAAATGCCCCCCTCGGAGCCCAGGCCCAGTCAATCTCCAAGGCTGCAGTCAAGTCTGATGTAAGTTTGTGACCTTTCAGGAAACAGAGCTCAGCCAGTGGAGAACTTTGGGTGAATATTTCAACATCAGAGCTTCTCTCTTCATTGGGAGAACAGCCCGTACCCTCTGGGCTTCACATTCTCCAATGTCTCCCACTGGCACCTTCTTTGTACCCCGCCTCTCATTCCACAGGCCCTCACCCTGTCTTTCTTCTGGGCTCCAATACACTCACCAGCCTCAACTGTGTTCCTCACCACCAGCTACGCATAGTCAACCTTCGTCCACACCGTTCCCTAATCACAATCCTTATCCACAGCTCCTGTACCTTCTGGATTAATTACAGATGGTCACTTCAATTAGGAATGTAATTGCTTTTAGCACTTAATCTTTCTGCAGTTCAAGTAGGGTGCAGAGAGAAATGCTCAACCTCAACGTGGGCCTGGGAACCCCAGAGAGCTCTGTCTAACAGGTAGAAGCCTGCATAAGACCTCTGTGTTAGAGAGAGGTGTGGAGAGTGTCAATAGTCATTCAGCCTTTAATGGGTTCACTCAACAAATATTAGTTAAGCTCCTATTATGTGCCAAGCAAAATATCAACCACTGTTTCTATTCTCTCAGATTTTAACTTCCAGCAGGAAAGCTATACATTAAGCAAAGAGTCACAAAACCAGTCAATTGATTAGCTATAAGTGAGAGGCTATGAACATGTAGTTATCAAGATGGGCCTTCTAGGGCAATAAGGACTTGATGGCTGAACAGGAATCAACTAGAAAAAGGGAGAACTTGTAGGCAAGTCAAAGATTGTATCAGGGTCCAAGATGAGGGTCTGAAAAGTAGATGACACTGGCCTCAGAGGGGTAAGAACTGCAGCTGTAGGGAGAGACAGCCTCAAGGCCCTCATCAGATTGGCTGGAGAACATCTATGGAAGAGGATCCAGGGCCAGCGGGAGAGGGCAGTCTCTCCCAGAGCTGACTTGTTTCATCCCATCCTCATCCTCCAGGAGCTAGCATCACACAGCAGGAACGAAGCTCAATGGACTTGAGCTTGAATTCTAGTTCCTCCACATTTTAGCTGTGAATTCCCAATTAATTCATGCCAATTGTTCTCATTTTCATTATCTGTAAGATCATCACAATTATTCTTTGCTGAGAAGATTAAACTAGGCAATGCATGTAAAAGCTAGCTTTGTGCTGTCCATGAGTAGCAATGAGAATTCTTGGAACCCAGATATTGATTTCTAAATATCATTCTGTGATTTAAAAAAAAATTGATCTGAAGAAGTGGGTGATTCCAGGAATAGGGCAAGGGAAGTACAGGATAAGCCTGGAATATCTTAGTAGTGTCTGAAAGCAAGGATGTGCTCAGGAAAGAAGAAAAAAATGGAGGAATGTTGGAAGAACATGGAAGCCAACTTGAAGGGCTCCGAATGGTCACACCTTAGACAATTTAAACAACAGGATATATGATGGTAATGACAGGCTCTATCCCTAAGCAAAAGAAGAACCTATGGGTTCATACTGATATAAATATTCAAATAAGCAAATAAAGAAAAGGGTAAGACTCTGCCTTGTAGTAGAATCTCAATTTAGAAATGTCTAAAATAATATAAAACTTTTTAAAATCATTGTTTGGCAAACTCCACAGTACAAATTGTTTTAGTCAAGAGTCATCAATGCTTGCTAAAATGAGTGGATGAAAGAATGAGAAGCAGGATAGTCACAGTCTCAAAATGTGGTGCCATAAAACCCTTAATGATTACAAAGAAAAACAAATACTTTGTAGTGGATAAACCAGGCAGACACCAGGTGACCTTCACGAGAGTGAACATCACTGGCAATGAGACACAGCATGATTCTAGGGTCTTTATATCAAGAAGGACACAAAATCATTTTCTTAATTTTTCTGCAAGAAATGCATAGCTGGAGGTAGATGATCCAAGATGGCCAAATAGGTACAGCTCTGGAGTGCAGTTTCCAGTGAGAACAATGCAGAGGGTGAGTGATCATCTCATTTACAAATGAGTTTTTACTGCCCATAGACCAAGAGATTTCCTGGTGGAAAAGCACCACGAGTCTCCAACATGGCTGTTTCAGCTGGCACAGCGGGTTTCCGCACAAAAACTCACACAAATCTGGGTAGCCGTTTCAACAGGCACCTGGAATGCCTGGGAGACAGAGTTACCCATTCATCTGAAAAAAGGGGGGCTGAAACAGGGAGCCAGGTGATCTGGTTCAGTGGGTCCCACCCCCACAAAGACCAGCAATCTGAAACACTCTGGATCGAGAGTACCACAGCAAGCACAGCTGGACCCAGGACTGTCCAGCTCTGTGGGGGGAAGCGCATCCACCATTACCAAGGCAGTCTGCCACTACCAAGGCAGTCCACCATTACAGGGCAGTCCGCCATTACTGAGGCAGACCGCCATTACCAAGGCAGCTCTAACTATACCTCTATAAACAAAACCGCAAGGAAGTTCACACAGCAGCTGGGCAGAGCCCACAGCAGCTCAGCAATGCCTCTGCTGGCAGACTGTGACGAGGTTACCTCCTTGTTGGGCAGGGCATCTCTGAAAAAAGGCAGCAGCACTTCAGGAACTTATAAATAAAGCTCCACCTTCCCAGGACAGAGCATCTGGGAAAGAAAGGTGGTTATGAGCTCCACTGTAGCAGACTTAAACATACTTGCCCAGCAGCTCTGAACAGAACAACAGAGCTCACAGCTCAAAACTTGAGCTCCTATAAGGGATAGACTGTCTCCTCAAGTAGCTCCCTGACCCCCATATATCCAAAGAGATACCTCATAAAGGAGAGCTCAGGCTGACATCTGGCAGGTATCCTTCTGGGACAAAGATAACAGAAGAAGAAACTGGCAGTAACCCTTACTGTTCTGTAGCTGCCACAGGTAATCCCAAGGCAATCAGGGTCTAGAGTGGACCTACAGCAGTCCTACAGAAGAGGGGCCTCACTGTTAGAAGGAAAACTAAAAAACAGAAAGAAATAACTTTATCATCAACAAAAAGAACATCCACTCAGAGACCTCACCTGAAAGTCACCAACTACAAAGACCACAGGTAGATAAATCCACAAAAATGGGAAGAAATCAGAGAGCAAAAAGGATGAAAACACCCAAAACCAGAATGCCTCTCTTCCTCCAAGATATCACAACTCCTCACCAGCAAGGGAACAAGGCTAGATGGAGAATGAGTCTGATGAATTGACAGAAACAGGCTTCAGAAAGTGGGTAATAACAAATTTCTCTGAGATAAAAGAAGGTTTGGGTTTACATGTTCTAACCCAATGTAAAGAAACTAAGAACCTTGAAAAAAGGTTTAATGAAATACTAATGAGAATAAACAGCTTATAAATGAATTGATAGAGCTGAAAAACACAACACGAGAACTTCGCAAAGTATATACAAGTTTCAATAGCCTAATCAACCAAGCAGGAGAAAGGATATCAGAGACTGAAGATGAACTCAATGAACTAAAACAGGAAGGCAAGATTAGACAAAAAAGAGTAAAAAGAAATGAACAAAGTCTCCCAGAAATATGGAATTATGTGAAAACACCTAATCTACGTTTGATAAGTGTACCTGAATGTGACGGAGAGAATGAATCCAAGTTGGAAATACTCTTCAGGATATTATCCAGGAGAACTTCCCCAATCTAGCAAGTCAGGCCAATATTCAAGTCCAGGAAATACGGAGAATGCCACAGAGATATTCCTCAAGAAGAGCAACCCCAAGGCACATAATTGTCAGATTCACCAGGGTTGAAAAGAAGGAAAAAATGCTAAGGGCAGCCAGAGAGAAAGGTTGGGTTACCCACAAAGGGAAGCCCATCAGACTCACAGCAGATCTCTCGGCAGAAACCCTACAGGCCAGAAGGGAGTGGGGGCCAATATTCAACATCCTTAAAGAAAAGAACTTTCAATCTAGAATTTCATATCCAGCCAAACTAAGCTTCATAAGCAAAGGAGAAATAAAATCCTTTATGAACAAGCAATTGCTCAGAGATTTCATCATCACCAGGCCTGCCTCACAAGAGCTCCTGAAAGAAGCACTAAACAAGGAAAGGAATAACCAGTACCAGCCACTCCAAAAATATACCAAATGATAAAGAGCATTGACACAATGAAGAAACTGCATCAACTAATGGGTAAAACAACCAGCTAGCATCAAAACGGCAGGATCAAATTCACACATAGCAATATTAACCTTAAATGTAAATGGGCTAAATGCCTCAATCAAAAGACACAGACTGGCAAATTGGATAAAAAGTCAAGATCCATCAGTGTGCTGTATCCAGGAAACCCATCTCACATGCAAGGATACACACAGGCTCAAAATAAAGGGATAGAAGAAGATATACCAAGCAAACGGAGAGCAAAAAAAGGCAGTAGTTGCAATGCTAGTCTCTGATAAAATAGACTTTAAACCAACAAAGATCAAAAGAGACAAAGAAGGGCAATACATAATAGTAAAAGATCAATATAACAACAAGAGCTAGCAATCCTAAATATATGTGCACCCAATACAGGAGCACCCAGATACATAAAGCAAGTTCTTAACGACCTACAAAGAGACTTAGACTCCCACGCAATAATAATAGGAGACTTTAACACTCCACTGTCAATACTAGAGAGATTGACGAGACAGAAAATTAAGAAGGATATCCAGGACTTGAACTCAGATCTGGACCAAGCAAACCTAATAGCCTTAGAGAACTCACCACTCCAAATGCACAGAATATACATTCTTCTCAGCACCACATCACACCTACTCTAAAATTGACGACATAATTGGAAGGAAATCACTCCTCAGCAAATGCAAAAGAATGGAAATCATAACAAACAGCCTCTCAGACAGTGCAATCAAATTAGAACTCAGGATTAAGAAACTAACTCAGAACTGCACAACTTCATGGAAACTGAACAACCAGCTCTTGAATGTTGACTGGGTAAACAATGAAATGAAGGCAGAAATAAATACGTTCTTTGAAACCAGTGAGAATGAAGGCACAATGTAGCAGACTCCCTGGGACACATTTAAAGCAGTGTCTAGAGAAAAATTTATAGCAATAAATGCCCACATGAGAAGCAAGGAAAGATCTAAAATTGACACCCTATCATCAAAATTGAAAGAGCTAGAGGAGCAAGATCAAAAAAACTCAAAGGCTAGCAGAAGACAAGAAATAACTAAGATCAGAGCAGAACTGAAGGAGATAGAGACACAAAAAACCCTTCAAAAAATTAATAAATCCAGGAGCTGGTTTTTTGAAAAGATCAACAAAATAGACAGACCACTAGCCACATTAATAAAAAAGAAAAGAGAGAAGAATCAAATAGATGCAATAAAAAATGATAAAGGGGATATGACCACAGATTCCACAGAAATACAAACTACCGTAAGAGATTACTACAAGCAACTTTAAAACAGGAAGAAGTCAAAAACCTGAATACACCAATAACAAGGGCTGAAATTGAGGGCAGCAATTGGTAGCCTACCAACCAAAGAAAAGCCCAGGTCCAGATGAGTTCACAGCTGAATTCTACCAGACATACACAGAGAAGCTGGTACCACTTCTGAAACTATTCCAAACAATACAAAAAGAGGGGATGGAGGCAGCAAACCACATTGCCGTATATATACCTTCCAAATGATTTTATGAGACCAACATCATCCTGATACCAAAACGCAGCAGAGACTCAACAAGAAAAGAAAACTTCAGGCCAATATCCATGATGAACATAGATGTAAAAATCTTCAATAAAAAACTGGCAAACCGATTGCAATAGCACATCAAAAAGCTTACCTCTTGAGATCAAGTAGTCTTCATTCTGGGGATGCAAGGCTGGTTCAACATATGCAAGTCTATAAACTTAATCCATCACATAAACAGAACCAAAGACAAAAAAACACACGATTATCTCAATAGATGCAGAGAAGGCCTTCAACAAAATTCAACAGCCCTGTTTGCTAAAAACTCTCAATAAACTAGGTATTGACAGAACATATCTCAAAATAATAAAAGCTATTTATGACAAACCCACAGCCAATATCATACTGAATGATCAAAAACTGGAAGCATTCCCTTTGAAATCTGGCACTAGACAAGGATGCCCTCTCTCACCACTCCTATTCAATATAGTATTGGAAGTTCTAGCCAGAGCAACCAGGCAACAAAAAGAAATAAAGGGTATTCAATTAGGAAAGGAGGAAGTCAAATTGTCTCTATTTGCAGATGACATGATTGTATATTTAGAAGACCCCATTGTCTTAGACCAAAATCTCCTGAAACTGATAAGTAACTTCAGCAAAGTCTCAGGATACAAAATCAATGTGCAGAAATCACAAGCATTCATATACATCAATAACAGACTTAAAGAGAGCCAAATCAAGAATGAACTGCCATTCACAATTGCTACAAAGAGAATAAAATACCTACGAATACAACTAACGAGAGATGGAAAGGACCTCTTCAAGGAGAACTACAAACCACTGCTCAATGAAATAAGAGAGGACACAAACAGATGGAGAAACATTCCATGCTCATGGTTAGGAAGAATCAATATTGTGAAAACAGCCATACTGCCCAAAGTAATTTACAGATTCAACAGTATCCTCATCAAGCTACCTGTGATCCTCTTACAGAACTGGAAAAAAAACGCATTAAACTTCATATGGAACCAAAAGAGAGCCCATGTAGCCAAAACAATCCTAAGCAAAATGAACAAAGCTGGAGGCATCATGCTGCCTGACTTCAAACTATGCTACAAGGCTACAGTAGTCAAAACAGCATGGTATTGGTACCAAAACAGAGATATAGACCAGCGGAACAGAACAGAGGCCTCAGAGGCAATGCCACACATCTACAACCATCTGATCTTTGACAAACCTGACAAAAACAAGCAATGGGGAAAGGATTCCCTGTTTAATAAATGATGTTGGGAAAACTGCCTAGCCATGTGCAGAAACTGGACCCCTTCCTGACACCTTACACTAAAATTAACTCCAGATGGATTAAAGACTTAAACATGAGACCTAACATCATAAAAACCCTAGAAGAAAACATAGGCAAAACCATCCCAGACATAGGCATAGTCAAAGACTACATGACTAAAACACCAAAAGCAATGGCAACAAAAGCCAAAATAAACAAATGGGATCTAATTAAACTTCAGAGCTTCTGTACAGCAAAAGAAACAATCATTAGAGTGAACTGGCAACCAACAGAATGGGAAAAAAATTTTGCAATTTTCTCATCTGACAAAGGGCTAATATCCAGAATCTACAAAGAACTAAAACAAATTTACAAGAAAAAAAACAAACCCATTCAAAAGTGAGCAAAGGATATGAACAGACACTTTACAAAAGAAGACATTTATAATGCCAACAAACATACGAAAAAATGTTCATCATTACTGGTCATTAGAGGAATGCAAATCAAAACCACATTGAGATACCACCTCATGTCAGTTAGAATGGTGACCATTAAAAAATCTGGAGACAACAGATACTGGAGAGGATGTGGAGAAGTAGGGACACTTTTACACTGCTGGTGGGAGTGTAAATTAGTTCAACCATTGCAGAAGACAGTGTGGCTCAAGGACCTAGAAATAGAAATTCCATTTGACCCAGCAATCCCGTTACTGGGTATACATCCAAAGGATTATAAATCGTTCTATTATAAGGACACATGCACACATATGTTCATTGTGGCACTGTTTACAATAGCAAAGACCTGGAACCAACAGAAATGTCCATTGATGTTAGACTGGACAAAGAAAAAGTGGCACATATACACCATGGAATACTATGCAGCCATAAAAAATGGTGAGTTCGTGTCCTTTGTAGGGACATAGATGAATCTGGACTTGGAAACCATCATTCTCTGACACAAGAACAGAAAATCAAACACCACATGTTCTCACTCATAGGCGGGTCTTGAACAATGACAACACATGGACACAGGGAGGGGAGCATCACACACTGAGGTCTGTTGGGCGGACTAGGGGAGGGACACCAAGGGGTAGAGAGTTGGGAGGGATAACATGGGGAGATATGCCAGATACAGGTGACGATGATGGAGGCAGTAAACCACATTGCCATGTATGTACCTATGCAACAATCCTGCATGTTCAGCACATGTACCCCAGAACCTGAAGTGCAAGTATATATATATATATAATGCGCAGCTGGAATTTAATCATGAAGAAACATTAGGCAACCCAAATTAAGAAGTTCTTTACAAAACAACTGACCAGTTCTCTTCAAAAGTGTCAAAATCATGAAAAAAGGGGAAAGACTGAGGGACTTGTTCCAGATTAAAGATGAGGGATCTTGCAACCAAATGCAGCCTGAGATCTGGAATCAGATCCCAGACCAGAGAGAAAGAAAGATTGACAGATCTGAAAGAGGGCTGGGATGAACTCACAGGACCATGTGGCTGGAAATGTGCTGCCTGTGAGCCTCGTTCTGTGGACATTCACAGTCAGGGTAGCTGGGTGAAGGGTATAAGGGAATTTTGCACTTTTTGAAATTTCAATACATCTAAATTGCTTCAAAATTCAAATAAGAACATTTTTTATTAAATAGGAAAACATACTTGGCTTCATATTTGACATATAAAAAAGATGCTCAGCAAATGGCATTCATTATTCCTTTTCACAAGAAGAATTGACGGCTGAGGGTGCTTTTAGCCCAATGTCCCTGAGAAAACATGCCTTGGCCTCAGAAGGGCAGAGTGAGGAAGCAAAGTTGTTTTTATAACTGCTTCAAATATCAAGGTTGCTGAGGGACTCTGTGGAGGAGAAAAATGTGCTGGATTCTGGAAAGAATGGTCTTTTTTCCTTTCACAGAAAAGAAAAAGTGCATGAAACAAAATTCAGAGAACACAATAAATCTTCCACAGCCTGTTGCTATCAGGCAAACCATTGTTCAGGCCTGGGTGTTCAGGGCCACAGCCTGAAAAGAGATGTAGCTTCCTCACTTCCTGGGCAATTCACTTGGAATGACATTGTCTCTGTGAAAAGAAAAACCCAGAGCCTGGAAGGGGAAAGCCAGCTCCTGCCTGCTTTGGCCGCCCACTTAGCTTAGAGTGGGTGTATTCAGATGAGGGGTCAACGTCACCCTGGCATTGACTCACGATCCCAGCACCAATGCATGCAGGAAGGCACTGCCCTCCTCCTGTAACTCATGGTGCCTGAGATGATGTTCCTTTGAAACAAAACAAAATAAACTCCAAAATATCCTGATGCTATCATATATTTGACCATGGGATTCTGTGCCGAAAAGAATGGGGAAAGCAGGGAGGGATATGTTTCAGGAGCCACCTTGGATTTTTAGGTTTCCTTGCTCTGCCTCAAACAATTATCTATTAGGAGCTCTCAAAATATATTCTAAAGGACTTGATATGGCTCACAGGGGCTTCTAATCCAGATCACCTCCTGCCTCTTCCTCCTTGAATGTTATGATCCAGGAATAAGGAACTGCTTACAGTTTTATAAGCACATCTTAAAATCCCATGCCCCTGTGACATTTCAGTTCAGAAACTACCTCTTCCTGGAAGTCACTCTCATACCTCATTTCAACTACTCTGGAGAGCATAAATCATCTCCTGCTCTGTGGCTGCCTCTCTCTTCCCTGTGCCATACTGAGCACAAGTCATCATCTGCATGTCTGTTTTCACCCCCAAACTGTGAGGTCCTCCAAGTCAGGAACCTGAACCAAACCCATTCCTGTATCCCCAGTGTCAAAAATAGAACTGGGGATGATAAAACGTTTTCCAATTGGAATTGCGAAGTACTTGAAGATGGAATGAAATAGGGATTGAATGAACAGTATTTTGGGATGCACACATGAGTATTAAAATTTATGTATTGATAAACTATAAATTCATCTTTCTTCTGTTTCTCAAAGGATGAAGTATTTGATGATGAAATGTTTATAAAATTTAATGACAATCCAACACATTATAAAGAGATGCCTAATAAAGAGAGAATATTTCACATTTAAAAATATCATTTACTACTTTCCATAAACATGCATCTGCTCAAATTGATTCTCTCACTTTTACTAAATAGCCTGGCAGAAGTAATAGACTGCAGTTTGGTGTAACATTCTTTCATCATGGGGGAGCTAGGACTGATGTTAGGCTTTATAAACTCCCATAAACAAAAGAAGTTTAAGCCGTAATCAAATATAACACAATATATATGAATATGTATAATTATGCCTATGTATTTTTTATTGATTTGAATTGTAAATCTTCTAATTATATTACTAACATGGGTGAGAAAACCTAGGCTTTTCCTTTGCAACCCAAAATATACAATCTTCATATGATACTGATATGAAAAACAATATGTTGCTCAAAGAATTTCACATAGCCAAATTTATTTTATGAATGAAACAAATATATTGTCAGACTGACAAGGTCTCATAAAGAAAATAAACCCCAGCCTAATCAAAATCAAAATAATTGCAGAATGTGATAAATGAAATTAACCAATTAAAACTCATAGGCAACAGAAACACAAGCAAATCCTCTGGAACCATATAACTCACAAATCCTTGATTACCAAAAAAGCCACTCAAGTCAACTGACAAAATATTAATGTGATGATGAGATCAAATGTGCCTATCCAAAGTAATTCTGGAAAGAGTTGTTATGTATTTTTAAACAATTTTCCATTTTATTAAGTACTGTCTCCATCTACCCACTCATACGTGGCAGAGATCCAGAAATCATCCTTACCACCCATGACCAAATATTCATGGAGTCTTATTGATACTGGCCCTAATTATCTTGCTTGTTTGTTACCTTCTTTCCATGCCCTGATCTGGCCACCATTGTGTCTTTAGCAGATTCCTATAGCTCCTTCCCCTACATCTTCTGCATGGGTTCCTCTAAGCCCCTCCCTTGTGACAAGATTTATGTTTTCAAAGCAAATCTGTCACTCTCTCTTGAAAGCCGTCCAGTGGTTTCACCTCACCCTTGGATAAAAGTCCACATTTTTACACGGGATCAACCCCCTTGACTCCCAGTTCTGCATTCATTCCTCTATTCATTCATTTCATTCATTCCTTGATAAGCTCCCCCTACATGTATGCAATATTGTCTGCTTGCCAGAAACTGCATGAAAAAAGACTGAAATAAAGCTCCTGACCTTGGTTTAGCCTCACGAGGGGCCCAAAACTGCAGAAAAGTAAGTAGCTAATAATTTAATAAATGCTCTAACGTTTGCTTAAGCATTTGTCCATGGCAGAGAGTAGTATAGAAAGTATTCTCTGCAGAAATGGACACCAGCAGACGTCCTGTATGTTTGGAGAGGAAGGTAATAGAGCTAAATAAAGAGTCAGGTTGGTGCCAGATTGAATATGTATTAACTGTGCTAGAGGTTTTGGTGTTTTCTTGTTGGCGAAAGTGATCCCACAGACGTTTGTAATCAGGAGAACCATCATAATCATTTTACTTTCGAGTAACTCATTATCTCAAGGTCCTTTTAGTCATTCCCTTGCTAAAACCTCTTTGGTGAGACTGAATTTTGTCTGTTTCACTAAAATGAGTTAAAACTTAACTTCTGTTGACTTTTGAAGCTGCTTGTACAAAATAGGAAGGGTGGAAATAGTCCAGGGATGGTTAAAAGAAAGCTGGGAGAAGGGAAGTCCCAAAGTCACCTTGTCATTACTTCTGTGCAAGGAGATCCTGAAGGTCCAGTATAAATCCAAGCACTAAATTAGACTTCAAAAGAGATTTTAGTGCTTGTTTTCCAGGGACCACGACTGCAGGCCTTGACTGACCTAACATGTCACAGGCTCATGTCACTCCATTCTGAAGAGGGGACATTGCTGTAGTTTGATAACTGATCTAATAGCTAGCCAGACATCCCTCTGTTGCCCTGGGTTCATTATGCTCTATCACCTTAATAAACACCCTCGTCCTCTGCTTATTCAGCCATAGCTTGGTTCTCTGACTTGAATTATTTGGGACAGCCGAGTCTCTCGCGAGTGACTTGTCGAGTTATATTATGGTATCTGACCTACTTTGTACAGGTCTCAGACTGCGGTACAAGCAGTGCACAAACCCCATAAATGTCCTCGGAATGTATGGGTAGAGACAGCCTAGACTCAGAATCTCTGAAGAAATCTTTAGGGTCAGCCATGCTAACCTCTTCCTCTTCCATACCATCTATGAGCTTCACTCAGCTGCAGGGTCATTGAAGAGTGTCCGACTGACCGACACCCATGCATCCTTGGTCGTGGGCAACCTCTTACTTCCTCCATTTATCCACTCAGCAAATAGGTATTGATCCCTGGTTCTGAGCCAAACTCTGCTTAGGCATTGGCGCTGTAACAGGGACAAGATAGACATTGTCCCTGCCAGTCCAAGCAACACTCTGGATACTTAACCACAGAATTGGTTAATCACAAACAGTAATTATGCCTTAAAGGGATAGTATGGAGAATAATGACAGCATGGACAGAGGGACTATACCTTAGCCTGAGGTGCAAGGAGTTGCTTTCTTCAACGAGAGACTCTAAAACTCAGAGCTGGAGAATAAGTTGGATGTAAGCAATGAGCTGTGCAGGGAAGAATTTGCAGCAGAGGATATATAACTGCAAATTAATTAAGAGTTAACAAGAAAAATGTGAAGGCTGTAAGACCAGTGCGGTGGGATCAGCAAGGGAGGAAGTTGTGTGTACCAGGTCCTGCAGGGTCCTTCAGATCCCCGTGGGCCACATTGTTCTTTGCACTGAGAACAATGAGAAAAGTTGTAAGCAAAAGAATAGCATGATAAAAATGGCCTTCAACAAGTATTTCAACCGGCCGAAGAGGGGAAAAAAAAATCATCAGGTCTTATTATTAGAATATGCAATTTCTGTTTTTCTGTACATTACATGAAACACCGTGATATCTGAGGTCAGTCATTGCTGTGTCTGAATTCTAACTCGATCTCTTACGAGGTGAATAATCTAAGGCAAGTTTTTCTGTAATTTTAGAGTTTCATTTCTTTCTTACACATCAGTGTACCAAGTTACCTTTATCTGACTGAGCCACTAATCATTCAGGGTGGATCAGAACTTGCACAGCTGGTGTTTTCCAAAGCTCCCCTGGGAAAGTGTGATTAGATTCAACCACAAACAATTCCCAGACACCTACTCTGCGCCATGCACTGGGGATTGGAAAACAAATAACACATCATTTTGCCCCTAGGGACCTCACAGACAGACGTCATAATGGGAGACTAGTGGGCCAGATCTATCCAACAGAGGTGTTCTATTTGGGTGGCTCAGTGTTTCAGAAAAACAAAACAAAGAATTGGAATTCCTTCAGCAGGTATGTGCTGTCTAGATGCTCACAGGCCCCACCACGCCCTCATGCTGTAGCCCTTCCCAGATTGATGTTCACTGGCCTGGTCCAGGGAGGTTTTTGAGTCTAGGACCCTGAGCTAGTATTTGCATAAAAGGAAGCACAGACTGTTGCACAAACGGAGCAGAAAGGAAGAGAGAATGGTGCAGTGAAAAAGCACACTAGGAACATACCAAAAGTGTTTGGATCTGCAAATGCACAACTGTTGTGAATTCAGTGAGAGTCACAGCAGCAAGACACCCAAGCCTGGGCTAGGTTTATTGAGGAGCACAAAAGAGGAAGCCGACACTGGTAGTGGTTGTACAGTTCAGGTGTGAAAAAGAGCTAGAGAGTAAGTCAAGGACAAAATATCAAGATGCCAAAGTTCAACCTGCAAATACATTTCCACGTGATTTTCACACACCTAACACAACTCTGTCTCTGTCTCGCTTTTCTGGTTCTTTAGGCTTAGTTGTCACTTCATTGGCGTAACCCTCCAAGACTACTGAGATAGGGTTGGGGGCCTGGTTCTATACTCTCCCGCACATCAGACATGGCTCATTGTATGCATTTTGCATTGCCCGTTTATGGCTCTGTCTTCCAAAGCAGCCAGAGCTCATTGAGAACAGGGACAAAGTCGCTTTTTGTTACTATTATATCCTTACAGCGTATCAAGGTGAAGATCACTATTATTTGTGCATAACAGACCAATGATAACACGAGTGAAAGAATGGATGAATGCTGCATGCAATGTTTCTTATGATGTAGGGCTAGCATCTTCTGGAATAAAAGCTAAAACTAACTCTAACCAGATAATCTTGAATTTGTTTAACATGGCTTTCATTAATTTGCTTATTCAATAAATTATTTACTGATCGAGGGTTGCAGCTTGTGGCTATACCATTGGAGTATAAAAAGTTCATGCAAGCTATGCCAATGGGATTCGGGGAGGCGGAGAAGCAAAGGAGGGGGAAAACATGGCAAGATTTCCCACGGAAAGGGACCAGACAGCTGAGTGTGTGAATACTCACCAAAAACATATACTGGTGACCTTTTTAAAGAAAGAATTAACAAATTTCATAATACATTGCGAGGAAGTAAGCTATTTCTTTGTTTGTTTTTGTTTTTATGTAAATGCACTTTTTATTTTTACTTTTTCTTACACTTTAAGTTCTGGGGTACATGTATAGATCGTGCCGGTTTGTTACATAGATATACACATGCCCTGGTGGTTTGTTGCAGCCATCCTAATGTAGATGATGGGGGCATGGTAGTAAGCTAAGGTAATTTCTTTGCAAGACAAGTACCCTGCAGGACTATAATCCTGTAATATTTCTGCAAAAGGGGAATTTTAGAAAAGAGTATGCAGACAAATCACTTTGGGTGCTTGTTAAAAATGCAGATTTGTGAGTTCCGCTCATAGCATTTCTTACTCAAATTACCTGAGGCAAGCCAGAATCTGCATCCAGGTGGTCACTGGAGTACACCTCTGGAAACAGCCTTAAAGGCTATGAAGTCAAGCATCCTCACTGCACACATAGGGAACTGAGGCTCGGGAACTTTGCGTAACTTGCCTGAGTTCATATGGCTGCTTAGCAGCACATCGCAGGCTCTAACCTAGGATTTCCAGCTCAAAGCCACGTTCTCCTGTAACAGAGCAGTTTGCTTTGTGATCTGGTTCTCGTTTCTCTATGAAGCAGATGGAGGAGATGTTACTTAGGAGAAATGAACAAATATGTATTTAACAAAGCAGCACATGGAAGAAATGTATCCACCTTCCATGATGCCAAAAGAAAACGCACTAGAGAAATTATCTTACAATGCTGCCATTCATTCATTCCTACCTTCAACAAAAAACATGGTCACCTATTCCCTTGGGGTACCCCGAGGTAGAGAGGGATTTAAGAGTAATTTAGCATGGGAGGCTGAAAAGGAAAGAGGTGGCGTGAAATCCAAACATGAAGAATATTGAAAAGCACAGTCTTCCATGGGAGAAAAAATTGAAGATACTTCATCAGCTGCTATTCTCAGTGATGGAGACATAGTACATGCAGGTCTGAGAGGTCAGGGAACATTTAAGGTTTAGAATAAGAGACCCCTGGGGCCATTTAGTTCCAAAAGCAAAATGCAGTCTATTAAATTACAAGACCCTAGGATCTGTGAATTGGGCATAATGTAGATTCTGTGCCAATAGAACTCACCCTGAAAAAAGGTTGGGAGGGGTCAGCCCAAACACCAACCTCTGTTTCTGGTATTAGATTTAGTAGGTCATTTGAGATGGAAAATGAAGGTGTCAGAGTTGCCATATAGGTCTATGTATTCCCCGCCCCCTAAAGCCAGAAGACATCATTAAGGTTCACTTGTTTGTTTTCTGTACTTTTAAGTCAAGTCTTTTTATGTGCTGTACTTCATGCTGAGGATTTTATTTACATTATCCACTTAATCCTCAAGATTATTCTCTTAAAGTTTGTTTCTGCTGTTTTGCATTTTACAGACGAGGAAACTAAGCTAGGGAAAGAAGGTGGCCCACCTAACATCGAGCAGCCGGTAAATATCAGCATCCGAATTCCAGCCCAGACCTAGTAGCTCGCACACTGTGCTGTTCAGTATTTTTGCCTATTTTCTTGACCTTTATTACTCTGATCCCAACTAGAGAGGTGTAGGGCATGAAGGACTCAACACCTATTCTCACATGATTGCAAATATAGGGGAAGAGACCCACTCACAAGCCTGGAACATGAAATCCCACCTTGTAGATGATGAATGCCTGAAACACAGACGAAAATATATAAAATATATGTGTATATATTAAATATTCATATCTGACTTGAAATATGAAATATTTCTGACTTGTCATATCTGACAAGTCATATCTGACTTGAAATATGAAATACACTATTTAAAAATCTAATAAGGAATACGTATTTAATAAGTGAGTTTTTTTAGAGAGAAGGTATCATTTGTTTTGCTTCCATTATACTTCCAGAATATAGCAGAATGTAAACAAACACTATTTCTTGATTGTAGTATAGTAAGTATAGTATAGTAACTTAAATACAATGTAGTAAAGTATAGCATAGCATGTGTGTGTAAATATCACCTTAAAATGTGACATTAAGAATATTACAAAACATTTTTTTTGGCTGACAAATGTTGGTTATAATAATAATGTTTATAGATACAATGGCTTGAGTACCTACTGTAAGCATGGCACTGAAAGCTTTAAGTAAATGTCCTCATGCAATCTCATAACCTGCCAGATTGTTGCTGACATAACCCCTCTCATGTGTCTCCTGACACTCAGCTAACTAAATTTCCCAGATTCCTCTGCAGAAAGGTTGGTCCCTGAGATTAATTTCTGGCCACTGGAACATGGCTGAAAGTGACACACAGTACTCCCAGTCTTCCTCTAAAATGAGTCTTCTGTTTCTCCGTGCCCTCTTGCTTTGCATGTCGGCTGGCTGGAGGAGAGGACCCACTGGAGGACTCAGGCCGTAACACAAGGCAGAACCCATGAAAGGGTGGAGATTGAATAACAGAACAGCTCTATGAAGCAGAATGTTCTGTCCTACCTCCTGCTGTGCTCACCCCCATTGAATTATGACATGAGTAAGAAGTAAAGCTTGTCTTAAGCCACTGACATTTGAGGATTGTTTATTACCGCAGCTAGTATTACTTCCCTGGATAACACAGTATTATTAGTCTCATTTTGCCAATAAGGAAACTGATTCGTTCAAGACCTCGCAGCTAGTAATCGCCGAAGCCAGGCTTGACAGGCTGCACCCCCATGTTCCCTGCTACCCAGCAAGCTCTGCCAGCACACCCGTGTGCTGCCTGCATGTTTCAGATTAAGTGACGGAGTAGCACCATGAAAATGAACTCTGCCATCCCATCTGGGAACCCTGAAGAGTCTCAGTGACACGAAGGGATGGCACTGAGGTGAGTGTTGCTGGATTTCTCCTTTGGCCAATGATTGTCTTGAACTATTCCAGAGACTCCTTTCCCTCACTCCTGGGCCAGCAGTCAGTTGGAGAGGCCCAGCTGGATGCCAGCTGCAAAGCATTCCAGTGGCCTTGGACATGGCTCAGGGAAAGTCGGACGCCTGGCAGGGAGATGTCACTGGGAACCACACAGACCAGTTTCTTGGAAGGACAGGCTATGTTGAGAGTCCAAGGACAGGAATGGTTATGTGTTTATGCAGTCTGGCGTAACCAAACATATTATCACACATTTACATATGAACGCATGTGCAGATGTGTGTATACATAACATGTCCATATCAGTTTGTACGTAAAGCGTTGCTCATATATACATAGTATATCCATTCTACTTAATATATACATATGCAAAGATATAAACTAATATATAGCCACATACCTTTATATATGTGTGTGTATGTCTGTAAGCATATTCAAACTGTGAAAAACTCCTCAAAGCAAATAGAAACACATTTTGTTTCCCTCACAGTTTCGAGAACCACCAAATATCCACATGAAAGTAGAGATCAGGGACTTCAAATAAACACCAGTGTGCTGTTAAAGCAGTTGCTGGTGTGAGAATGGATTAAAAACCCAGTGACTCAACAGTATGTGCCAATCCCCCCTTCATCTGGGGGAGAACTGGGCAGGAGGATGCATGTGGCTGCCAGGAACTGCAGTCCATGCCTGGCCAGCGCCCCCCTGACCACCCAAGTCTGCGCTCCGCACTACTGATAGATATGTTTTGACAAGTTCTATTAAGTACAAAGACGGCCACTGGGACAACATGTGGAGTTGATAGAGCGAGAGGCAGAGAGGCAGAGCACAGTGTGAGGCCTGCTGATGTTGACAGAATTTGCCGTAACGAAATGAGTCCCTGCTCCGTGTCATCTATTACCAAATTTCAGTAAGGTCTCTGGCACCCACGACGCCCAGGAGGGTAAGCCTCTCCTGGGTTTCCTGTTTCTGTGTCCTGATTGCCAGCAAATCTAGGATTTTTTGAAATTCTAATTGGTTGTCTTGATTTACACAGAGTTGCCAGAAATGCCAACGGAGGAAGGTCTGGAGTTGCTGAAGCCAGAATCACCCCTGTGGCTCTCCGCTTCTTCCCAGCTCCTCACACCCCTCCCATACCTGTGTTGAGAAACTTCACAGGAAGCAGAGTTGGCAAGCACACCTAGGCTGATTACTCTCACCTCTCTCACCATCTTGAGTACATCATCGTCACCCTCCAGAGCCCTCCTAAACAAGGTTTGGCAACAGCAAAAACAAACACTATTTTACAACATCTTTGGATGCACTTCCAAAATGCAAAAGTAATTAATCAGTCGTCTCCCTGAGACTCTGCTCCATGTGGCTGCTGCCTTTGACATGGAACTTGGTTTTGATGGGAGCCGAAGTAGCACGTGAAGACAGCCCAAAAAGTGGTAATGGGTTTCAATTATTTATTTGTTTAGAAGACTGGGGAGTAGAACTTGAGCTGTAGGCACATAGATAATCCATCTAAGACGCTCCCAACAGTGAGGTCTTTAACTCCCTGCCTGAGATTTCTGCTTGGAAAGGAATGGGTACTTTCACCAAATCTGGCATGGATCCAAAGGTTTCCCCTGTGTGTGTGTGTGTGTGTGTGTGTGTGTGTGTGTGTGTGTGTGTGTGTACATATTTAAGAAAACTGTATTTGAGATATCTGAATATCTTTGAGCTTTGTATAAAGACTGCTGCTTCTAATTACTAGACACTCAGCTTGTACCACTAGTTTCTAATGAATAAGATTTCTGTGTGCTGGATTTTTGTGCGATTTTATGGAAAAATCAAGATTGTACATTCTCTGAGAGATTCTTTCATTTAGCAGTGCACTCTCAAGACATGGCGTAATCATCTTAATAATTGTTTGTGGGAAAGTAAGTCACTTATAGCCTACGTTACTCTGTCTTGAACTTTGTCCTTGGTAGTTTGTTATACACACGGAAATATCTTGATGGATCTATCATCCCAGGAAATTTACAACAGCAGACACCATGCCCTTTATATTCTGTGGGCTGACAGCAGAAGTGGTTGGGCACATTTGATCTTCTGAAAATACTGATGTGTGAAGGAAAATGTTACCATCCAATTGCATACAGAATTTTCTAAGAAACAAACTTTGTTCAGATAGAATAATGAGATATTTTATACCCATGTTTACACAGATCTCAGTAATTGTAGTTCCTTTCTCTTAAACCCTTTTTCATATGCTTGTAAATCTCAAGATGATGTTCAAAATTCATCTTTTCCACAAAGTCTTACCTCATTTATTTTGCTGGATGTGGTCTCTTCCTGGCCTGAATTCACGTCACACCTGATTTGTGGCCATCTTCTCTTGAAATACTTTTTGTCGTTTTCATTTCTTACCACTAGTTCTGAACTATAAGTACCTTGAGGGAAGGGGCTAGTTTTGCTGGTTTTATTAGTATAGCACTTTGGGAGGCCAAGGCAGGTGGATCACAAGGTCAATAGTTCAAGACCATCCTGGCCACCATGGTGAAACCCCATCTCTACTAAAAATACAAAAAAATTAGCTGGGTATGGTGGCATGTGCCTGTAGTCCTAGCTACTTGGGAGGTAGAGGCATGAGAATTGCTTGAACCTGGGAAGCAGAGGTTGCAGTGAGCCAAGATCACACCACTGCACTCCAGTTAGGCAAGAGAGCGAGACTCCATCTCAAAAAAAAAAAAAAAAAGAAAGAAAGAAAGAAAAAAACCTGTACTTAGTAAGTAGTTTATAATTATTGTTTAGTAAATATATATTGGATAGACAGATGTATGAATAGATGGATGGACAAATGAAAACTTTCACCCTCTCTCATCTTATATATATATACCAGTATTCCAGAGTGGTAATCTTATGTGATATAAATTTTCGTATCTCTCTGTACTGGGTTGAATAGTGCCTCTCCAAAATTTAGGTCTATCTGGGACCTCACAATGTGGCCTTATTTGGAAATAGGGTCTTTGTGGTAATAATCAATTGAGTTAAAATAAGGTTTTACTGGATTAAAGAAAAAAGACACACAAAGGGAAAATGCCACGTGAAGATGGAGACAGAGATTGAAGCCAAGGAACACCAAAGTTTATCAGCACCACAAAAAAGTGAGGAAGAGGCAAACAAAGCCATACAAAAAATTATCCTCTATCACAGTCTTCAGAGACAGTATGACTCTGCCAACACCTTGAATTTGGACTTCGGGCCTCCAGAACTGGGAGTGAATAAATTTCTGATGTTTTAAGGCACCAAGTTTTTGGCACTGTTATTGCAGCCCTAGGAAACGAATGTGCTCTCCAAGAACCCACCTTGCAAAGAAGGGACTAACCACATCTAGGGAGGCTTTAACCAAGATCCCAAAATAGGAATGTTCCCTCTGGCAGGGGAGCCTGAATTTGTATCATGCCCAGAGAGTCCTGGAGCTTTGCAGTAAGGCAAAGAAGAGCCAATTTCTCAAAAGCAGGAGAAAAGGTAGCAAACATAATGGAAAATGGGGAGAAGACAGGCCTGGGACCTATGTTCAGGTCTCAAGCCACAAGACGCGGGCCACAGTGATGGGTTGATGTCATGCTGGTCGGGTTCCACAGGCAGGGGATGAGCAGGGAGCTCCAGGAGTGCCTTGGACAGCAGGGATTTCTGACTCGGTTGTAGTTACTGGCTGAGCATGAGACACGGGGCGGGTAGCCTTGGTTAGTGGACCAATGATGGAGCAGAGAGAATCCTAAAATTGCTTAAAACTCAAATTCCATTTGGGCATTTTTCCTTTCCAAGTATTTGGCCATCTCTTGTTTTTTCCCCTGTTATACTTACTTTCAAATAAAACCTCAATCAAGGCTACAATTTAAGTTCTTCCAAATAATCCGTAAGTGGTGCACAATTTGGGAAAATGCCATCACATATTCACATTTCTTCAATTGGTGAGTTCTGGGCAATGTGAGTAAGGCATTAAAGCAGAGTGACCACAAAACCTCACCAGTTCAGATTAATTATCTAAAGGACCTTCCCACTGAATGGCGAGAAATTGAATCTAGAAAATATCTTTAAAGGAATCCAATTTTATCTCCTTCAAGAACACGCTAGCCAGAAGTAGGCCAGCGTACTGTTAAGTAGCAGCCTTCAGAGGATGAGGCTTAATGAATAGATAAGAATGGCTTGTAATTAGTCCGTCATGTGTTTGGATGGCAAAGGGTGCTTGGGAAGCGCTTGAGGATGCTTGAAAACAGTGTGTGCTGTTAGGTAGTTTAAATATTTCCCCAGAAAGTTGGTTCTACAACTGATTTGTTTAGTAGTACCACCATTGCTTCCACCAGGCCTCCAGCCTACTTATTTCAACTTTCCCATGAGAAATGTACAAGCAGTGAGATCTCACTTGGCTTGCAAATCAGGGTGAGCAGACACAGGAGGGCATGTCCAGGGAGGGCTTCATCCCTCTCAGCCATAGAGGTTGAGGGATGAACTACTGGCCTTTGATGGACACAGTGCCTGTCAGTGAACTGACCATCTCATGGGGAATGTTGGCTTACATCAATCACAAACAATACTTATTTACTTCTCATGATCCAAAAAATCAACCTTGTTTCCAATGGCAAGTATGCTTTCTGTTTTTATACTGTGAAAAATGATGGCTGAACTCGGGTTAGAGGACCCGATCTTGAGTTTGAATCCCATCATCAGCTGTGTGGGCATAACATGTAACTCCTCTCACCATTTTCTCGGCGAAGATTTAGTAAGATGATATATATGATCTTTTTAAACCATACGTAATACACAAATATAAGGAACTATTATCATCCAACCATTAACAAGCAAACCTCCTGGATATAGGGTTTCAATGATTTGAAGTTTAAATAACTGTGTTTAATGTTTGAAAGTTTGAAAAGCAGTGTTTGTTTCCTGGGTCAAACACATCTGGTCTGAATCTCAGTTTTATTTCTTGCTGAGGGTGGTTTTGCCACGGTCTTAAAAGCCTCCACTCTTTAGTTACATGAATGTCAAGTGGAGTTGGAAAAATAAATGCTTACAAGAGGTGGAAAGTGCTTTACACCATGCCTGGCACATAATGTGTGCTTAATAAATGCCAGCTCAACATATTATGGCTCAAATAAATTCTTACAGCCCATAAGGGGACTGGCCTGCAGACACTCACCCCAGCAGCATGTGTGCTGGGAGAACGCTGCAGGCAGCGTGGGGCCGTCACAGGCAAGGTGGACTGTCAAGAGGGCCCGTATAGATTGTGGAGTACCATGAAGCAGTTAAAACCAACACGTTAGACATACACATGGGAGGACATCTTAAAACATGAGTGAAAAAATAATAGAAACTGTTTTAAAATGCAACATTTATGCAAATTAAAATACACGCACAGAAAACAAACTTCATTTTTCAAGAAGTCATTGAATACACATCGAAGATGGATAGGGACTATGAGAATGGACTTTGGGGATGGAAGAGATGAATGAGTGAATGAATGAATGAATGGCAGGTAGCAATAATGCACCATAAACTTATTATAGGATATAATTACCTTAGCCTTCCACTCTTGAAGTGCAATTGAAAAATAAAATGCAATACTGTAATGGCATAATATTCTTGTTATTACAGTAGTTGGTGAGTCCACCTTAACAGGAATTTTTTTTAATGTCACCTGTTAAATTAATTTTCAGAAGCTCCTGTAACTAATTACCACCAAGGGGTGGCTTAAAGCAACAGAAATTTATACACTCAAAGTTTTGAGGCCAGGAATCAGAATTCCAAGTGTCGGCCAGGCTATGCTCTCTGTGGAGGCTCTAGGAAAGAAGCAATTCTTTGCCTCTCCCAGTTCTTGACTTGCGGTCACAACCCTCTGATCTCCACCTCCAGGATCAGACTGCTTGCTAGTCTTCTGCTTCAAATCTCCTGCTTTTCTCTCCGATAAGGACACCTGTCATTAAATTAAGGGGCCACCCAGGTAATGGAGGGTAATCTCCTCATCTCAGAATTCTTAATTTAATCGCTTCTGCAGAGACCCTCCTTTCCAAATAAGATGGTAATCACAGGTTCTGGGAATTCAGCCACTACACTGCTTAACGGGATCCCAAAGTTGCCCATACTAGCAGGTGATCCAATTCTCCCTCTGATTTAGGGACCTCCTTTTTGGAATGCTGAGGAAATTCCCAGAGGAGCTGATTTAACTCCTAGTGCCAGTCCTGGCTCCTCTCCTAAAGCTCCTGAGGCAGAACAATCAAGGAATTCCTGGGATACCTGCCAGTGTGCTACTGGTGTGCACATAAGCATGGGCTGCAGGGAAACCCAGGCCCTGGTGGCTCCTGCTAAAGTCACAGCACCTGTCACCACCTCCAAGACCTGGATGACTTCATCAGTTCTCAACCTACCTGGATGCCCACTGCCCCTGCACAAATGCTATGCTGTCATGGAAACCTTTCCTGATGGCCACATTCAGTCCACCCTCTGCTCTGCTCCCTTCCAGACCCTGGCAGGTCCCTTCACTGCTCTTAATGCTATTTGAAATACACACTTGATGTGTAACTGTGATATAAGCTCTGTGAAGACAACAAGAGAATGAATGTCTGCTTTGCTCAAAACTGTATCAGCAGCAGTTAGCACTGTGCCAGCGCACCATTAAATAATCAGAATTCCTGGAGGGTATCCTACGTTGCAGCCCTGTAATGTTCAGCCAGAGAAGCTCTTCCCACAGAGCTGCTGTCCCTGAGCATGCTCTCCAGGCCGGAGTGACTAGCGACTGCCCCGCTCACTTCTCAGCACACTATGTCACAGTGGGTTCCAGGACAGAGGCTTTAGTGGCAAAGCGCTCAACAGGATGGAATCTTGTCTTGGACTTCAGTGAAGCCACTCACACTGGGCAAGTTACTTAGTTCCTCTCAATCAGCAAGCCTCACCCTGCACCTGTCTCATTCTGGAGCAAAGGTTAATAGTACCTTCACATGAACGCTTTGGAGTGCTGATTGTAAATAAAGCATGTAGCACAATTAATTAGCACCTACAATCAATATTAACTCTAATCATTGACTATTCATTTATCATCATTTACATACTTACACTTGAAAATGTATCTTATCAAAAATTCTGACCAGTCTTTGGCTTATTTATTTAAAATTCTAAGTAGCTGTGAACAAATCAAATCACTTCACCTCTCTGACGCTCAGTTTCCTCACCTATAAAATGAGAGGGTTTGACTAGATGAGTGATTCTCCTTCACTACAATGGCAAATTGTCCACCCCAAATGCTTAATGCATCTGTTCAAACGTATATCCTCTTATGCCTTATAGGGATCTCATTATTATTATCTTATATCTCCTATTAACCCCACTGATCTAATTGTTGGGGAAGATTGATATTCCTAAGTATAAAAGTCTAAGAAATGAGCAAGTTGTTTCCCAAGTGACATCTTCCAGGACAGTGAGTAATGATTCACTTCATCAATGATTGTAGATCCTGCAGCCAAAATTGGGACCTCAATCCGCTAAACAATTCAGTAAGACACCTTCAAGTATAACCTTTCAAATTGCAAAATGAGCCTTTTGGAGAGTGAGCTACATGGGTAAAAGTAGAAAATGATCAATCAGTTAGGAGACTTCTCACTTCTGAGCTGTGCAAGAATGTCTCCATATAAAGCCTGAGACAGAAAATCAATACCTTTGCATGGTAATTTGGTAATTATATTCATCTTGACTTCCTGGTGTCAGTTCTTTGGGATGCCCATATTTGTACACAATATAAAATTACCCATTTATGGTAACTCTACCTAATGTTATCTTAAGCATTTCATATTTCAAAAATAAACGGGTAGATGAATGAAAGAACAAATAAATAAATTGTAGCAATTATTGATAATACCCACTCACACTTGTAGAGCTTATAAAAACTCACTCATGCATTACCTCATGCACATTTCTCAACAACACGAGTTTACAAGGCGTTGGTGAAAGGGTGAGAAATCTGCCCAGGTTAAGTCCAATGCCACCTGTGTGACAAACCGAAAAGGCCAGCATTGCCCATAAGCTCTGATCTCTATATCTGTGCCCTATTTATTCCTTACCTTTTGTGGAGGCCAAGTCACTTTATTTCACTTGTTTAATGTTCTGATCATCTGATCAAATTATTACATGTAGACGCTTTTTAAAAGTTAAATTGCCTTTTAAACTTTTTTTACTGCATTTTGCTACTCCATAATCAGCTCCCAAGAACATCTGTTTTCCATTTTTTATCTGTTCCTGCTGGTATTTATACCTCTGTATTTAATTAATGAATTCATTCATTTATTTGTTTATTTCTGAGATGGAATCTCGCTCTGCTGCCCAGGCTGGAGTGCAGTGGCATGATCTCGGCTGACTGCAACCTCCCCCTCCCAGGTTCAAGTGATTCTCCTGCCTCAGCCTCCCGAGTAGCTGGGATTATAAGCATTCACCACCATGCTCAGCTAATTTTTGTATGCTTTAGTTTATTTTATTTTTTAGTAGAGACAGGGTTTCACCATACTGGCCTGGCTAGTCTTGAACTCCTGGGTTAAAGTGACCTTCCCTCCTCCGCCTCCCAAAGTGCTGGGATTATAGGCATGAGCCACTGCACCCAGCCATACCTCTGTAATTTAAAGTAACATACCTTCTATAGCTGCCATTTCTTAAAATGATTTTCACTTTTTTGACATTTTCTCTCTTATGTGGTCCTTCCTATACACAGCTCTGTTCTCTACATTTTCAAAATATTATTATAGCATAATTTAGGGTTATCTCAATACAGCTGACCCTTTAAAACCTGGGTTTGAACTGCCTGGGTTCACTTACACGTGACCTTTCTTCCTCCTCTGCTACCCCTGAGACAGCAAGATCAACCCCTCCTCCTCAATCCATTCAACATGAATGTGATGAGGATGAAGGACTTTATGATGATCCACTTCCACTTTGTAAAAGTACATTCCAATAGTAAATATATTTTCTCCTCATAATTTCCTTGATATTTTCTACTCTCTGGGTTACCTTATTTTAAGAATACAGTACATAATACATATAACCAACAAAAACAGTATGTGTTAATCAACTGCTTCTGTTATTGTTAAGACTTCTAGCCAGCAGTAGGCTATTAGTAGTTAAGTTTTGGGGGACTCAAAAGTTATACATAAATTTGTAACTCTGTTGGGGGTCAGCACCTCACTTCCATGTTGTTCAAAGGTCAACCATATTTGGTGCTCTTCTTAATGTTCACAGCTGAGACACTTAGAATTTATTCCCAAATGATTACATTTTCTGTACAGCCTTTTGTTGAGTGCAATAATTGACTAATGATTTGTTTCCACTTTTCTTGGTTTTTAAGTACCAATCACTTTTTCACAAAACTGTGAAACTCTTCTCTCTATGGTCAAATACCAAATAAAATAGATCGGTACTGTTTTTATTTTTGCAGGCAATCATTCGAGAGCCCATCATTCTTCTCCTGCAGTGGACTGATTGTTTTCAAGAACTACTTCAGCTCTCCACCTGGGACCTCTATCACCTTCATTCTGGGAAATCCCTTTACTTACATTTTATGTTAGATCTCACATCCTGAACTCTGCATATTCATCTTTGTTGTTTTTATCATTTAAATTTTTTTTATCATCCTCAAAAATCTTCTTCTGAAAAGTGTGTATATTTATACTATATGTATGTATTTAATAGTTTAGCTGGATGCAGAATTCCAGGTTACTAACTATTTTTGGTCAAAATTTTCAAATTACTTTTTTATACTCTTTCAGTCCAAATACTTCCATTGAAAATCCCAATAATATTTTGATTCCCAAAGTTTTGGATGTATCTGAGTTTTTCCCATCAGAAGCCCTCTAGAAAAATCTTCTTAAGTTTTTTGGAGTTTTGAAAGTCTTGTGCCTCCGTTGGGTCTCTTCTCATTCATTGTGCTCCATACTTAGCGAGACTTTCCATCTAAAAGCTCATGCCCTTCCTTTCTAGGAAATATTATTGTAAAATTAGTTGGTTGTTTTCTCTTCTTTATTGCCTTTTTTCTCTATTCTTAGAAATTATATTAATTGGACGTTTGATTTTCTAGATTGATTCTCTCACTTCTTCTTTCTGGTCACATGTATTTTTGTCTGTTTTGCTTTCTAAGAAAAATATGATTGACAGCTTTATTGAGATATAATTCTTATGCCACAAAATTCATCCTCATTCAGTGACTTTTTGTATATTCCAAGCTGTGCTACCATCACCACTACATTCTAATTTAAGAATACTTCTAGCATTTCCTAAAGAAACCCCATCAATATCTAATAGTATTCACTCCCCAAGCCCTTGGCAAGAGGTAGGCTATTTTCTGTTTCCATAGCTTTGCCTATTTTTGTATAAATAGAATCATATCATGTGTGTCCTTTTGGCCAGTGCATTTCATGTAGCATATGTCTTCAAGGCTCAAGTTACTTCCTTTCTTTCTATGGCCAAATAGTACTCCATTGTATGGATATGCCACATTGTGTTTATTAATTTATCAGATGATGGACATGTGAGTCGTTTTTACTTTTTGACTATTGTGAGTAATGCTACTATGAACATTCATGCACAGGTTTTTGTGTGGACATATTTTTTTTTCAATTCTCTTGGGTATACTCTGAGAGTATAACTGGGGGCTGAATTAATCCATTTTCATGCGGCTGGTAAAGACATAACTGAGACTGGGTAATTTATAAAGAAAAGAGATTTAATTGACTCACAGTTCAGCCAGGCTGGAGAGGCCTCTTACAATCATGGTAGAAGGCACCTCTTCACAAGCTGGCAGGATAGAGAATGAGAACCAAGTGAAGAAGGAAACCCCTTATACAACCATCAGATCTGAAAACTCACTTACTATCATGAGAACAGCATGCGGGAGACTGCCCCCAT
This sequence comes from Plecturocebus donacophilus, assembly GCA_004027715.1. NCBI lineage: Eukaryota > Metazoa > Chordata > Mammalia > Primates > Pitheciidae > Plecturocebus > Plecturocebus donacophilus. Next base: position 36,383 of record PVKP010005935.1, on the reverse strand, counting down.
GATTCAATATCTCCACCTGGCCTCACCATTGATGCATGGGGATTATTCAATTCAAGGTGAGATTTGGGTAGGGACACAGAGCCAAACTGTGTCAGGAGCCATATGGTAACTCTATGTTTAATGTTTTCTAACTGTTTTCCAAAATAGGTGAACTATGTCATAGTTCCAACAGCAGAGTATGAGGGTCCTGCATGCACCACATTCTCAACAACGCTTTTTATTGTCTTTTTAAAAAGTTCAGTCATAAAGTTAAGGTAAAGCAGTATCTTGTGTTTTTCTTTTTTTTGCATTTTTAAGTGACTCATGGTATAAAACGATTTTCATGTTTTCGCTGGCAATGTGTATCTTCTTTGGAGAAAATTCGTTTTTCTGGGAGAATTTTAAACCTCGTCTTTCAATTCTTCTACTGAATTATTAATTCTTTGCTTTATATTTTTAATTTTTAAGGACTCTCTATTTCTCAATCATTTTAGACAATCAACAGTTTCTCTTAGAAAATTAATTATAATTTTATTTATATTTCTATTAAGGTTTATTAAGGTTTATTCTACTCTATTTTCTCTGTCCCTCCTTTTTTAATGCTTTGTTCTCTGTCTTTAACATTAGTGAATTTCGTAAAATGTTTGGAGATCCTGATTGTTCATTCATATTTAAGAACAGGGCACTGAAATGTTGAGTGAAACCTTGCATGTGTAAGCAGGGCGTGCAAACTGGGCTTTCCTATGCACAATTGGGAGATGCTCAAATGTCCTTAACTTTCTCTCAGGCTGGTCAGATTGCTAAAGATTAATTTCTCTAATTTCCTGCCTAGGTATAGAAGCCATGTTTTCCGTGGCCTTGGAGTGAGAGGAAAAATCTTGTATGAGGTCTCATAGTTCTGTCGCAGTTTTCACTTACCTGTCTTGTCCCCTTTTATTCACTTAGCTGACACCTGCCCCCTGTGTCTGGAATTCTACAGTCCTGGACTGCTCTCTTTCCGTCTTCTCTGAGCATGAGTGAAGAGAATGGTCTGGCTGTGTAGAGTAAGGAAAGAGAACAAGGGGGCTACTGCTATTTTCTCAGTTACAGTTTCACTCCAATTTTCAAGCCCACCCCATATTCTGGCCTCCAGAGGTAACAGGACCTTCACATTTCTTTTCATTTCTTTCTTTTTTTGCTGCAAGCACGTGCCTGTTTCTGAGTGCATCCCCATACAGAAAGGGAGCTCTTCTCTCTACTTTGCAGGAGCAGCAACCACGTGTTCCTCCTCCATGTTTGAACACATCACATTTGCTGACACTGAATTTCTAATTCTCTTCATCCTTTGACTGTATACTTTTGATATTATTTTTACTCTACTTTTCTTGGTTTTCAGGAAAGCAGCAAAAATGCATATTTTTAACTCACCATATTTAAGCAGAATTCACTAACATCTCTACACTCATCAACTCCATTCCTTTCATCATAGAAGGAATGGATAAACAGAGTTTTTGCAGTGAGTCCCAAACAGTAAACCACACAGCAGATCACAAAGAACTTTACTATTTTTTTAAAACAGTAAGAGCTCATGCTATTATATCAGTGTTTGAAACATGTGTTCTGTGTAGTCAATTAAGAAATGCATCTTATCTCTCAAGTTATCTTGAGTAACTTTAGTTTGTTACTATGACTCATTTCAGTTCACCACATACAGATGACTACTAAAAAGTCATCTTTAGTAATGGTAAATATAGGTGTTTATCCACCTATTTATTCATCTATACATCTATATACTGATGTGTATGTATATATGTATGTACTTATATATATATATAAGCGGATATGTATATATGTATGTATGTGTATGTATATGTATATAACTATATTCATATATGTATATTTTTATTTGTATTTATATGTTTTTTTCTTCTTAAGGAAAAGCAAGAGTGATAAATATATATGTCTATCCACCTATCAATCTATTCATCTATATACTGATATTTATGTATATGTGTATATACTTATGATATGTGTATACATAAGCAGATACATATATATGCATCTATGTGTATGTATATGTATATAACTGTATTCATATATGTATATTTTTATTTGTGTTTATATTTATATTTTTTTTCTTCTTAAGGAAAGAAAATGTCAATTTGTGAAAGCCATGTCTATGCTCTGCTCCCCTAAGATTTCTATGCAATATGAAATTACTCAATTAAGGTCTGAATTTCCACCTTAGGCATGCGAGGATGCTTCTTACGTCACCACTCAGACCCAAGGTATTTTAGAAATATGAACAGTGGACAGTGAGCAAGTTCACAGGTTCACAGGTCCTTTTCATTTTAGTACTTAATTTAGTATCTGGATTCTTTGACAACTGTGTCTTTCTCTCTCTCTCTCTCTCTCTCTCCCCATATATACACAAACATACATATACACAAAAATAACACAAATTTAACTAGGTAGATGTAGATAGATAAAATGGAAGCAATATATAGATATAGGACACAAGCCTTAAATGTATTCAGGATGGGAAGTCTCTCTTTTTATTCTTTATTGTGGAAAAAACCTATCTGCCCCAATTTTATCACCTAATTCTTTCTGTATACTAAAGATCTATAGGTGCACTGATTTCATTGGAAGGTGATATCTCCATGATTCTTTAATTAAAAACAAAAAATCTAGCATAACAACCACCCAGTGTTCTATTTAAGTTGCTGGATTGACATTTCCTGGTGTAAACAGCAATAACCATCATGTGTTTCCACCAGAAAATTTACTTTGACAACTTTTGTTAGGTAACAGGTATATAAAAAACGTGCCTCCCAGCTTTGGGATCAGACTTCAAATGCAGTCTTTGCTAAAGTGAAGAACATAGTCCAACCTCCATAACTGCATCAAGTGACAAGTGCTGAGAACTGGGTAGGACAGGATGTGAATACAGAGCTGCGCAGGGGAGGGGGCACTGACCGCACCTCGCTTCCCTCTTATCCCCCCTCTCTAGCCCCTTCTTGCACCCACTGCAGGACCCAGGGACCAACCTGCTGGGCAGTAAGAAAGGCCAACCAGGTCTCTAGACAAAGTTTTATCAGTTTTTAGCCTCAGAAGGGACCATGGAAGATGTACTTCTTTCCTCTTTACTTCTGGAAACAGTTATGAGGGCTCTTCTCATGGGAGATTTTCTCCAAGAGTCACCTATATATGCAAAGTGAATTTACTGAGGTCTTAAAAATCATAAACACTCTGAGATTGCTTCTATAATTTAAAATAAGGTGATGACATGAGTATTTACTGGAAGACTTTGGTTAAATAAATTGTGGTATATCTATTCAATGGACTAATCTGCTGTCACTGAGATGGCAGATAACACAAGATTTCAGTGACTCATTGTTAAGGGATAGATTTGGTTATAAAATAGCATTTAAAAATGCAGTATGGTTTCATTTATATAAACATGCAGATCAAAAAATATATTCCTGAAAATATGTTCAAAATGTTAAAATCATACCTTTGGTTTGTGAATTGTCAGGTGAATTTTCTTTCTATTTTTCCATATATTTGATTTTTAACATAAACATGTATTCACTTTATAATCAGAAAACAACAACCAAAAAAGCTACATTTTTGGACATAAATACAAAAGATAGTATTAATTTGAAAGACTGCTGACATTCAGGTCTCAGAGTTGATAATTTTATCAGTTAATGCACAACCAAGTCCTCACTACAAAAAATGCCAAACCAAGAAGTCCTCACTTCATTTCGCTCCTCTACAATGTAGAACTAGCAATGATGTCTGTCCTCCAAGAATAGGTGCACATGGGAAAGTATCTGTGAAAATACGAGATGCAAGATAGTGAGGTGGTGGGAACAGGCTCTAGAGTCAGACTTCCTGGAAATGAACCTCATGGCAATTGCTTACTAGTTGTGTGACCTTAGTCAAGTTACTAAATTTCTGTGAGCCTCAACCACCTAATTTGCAAATGAGGTAGGTAAATAGATCCTCATGAAGGCTGTGTTAGAATGATTAATTCAGCTGACAATGATAAACACTATATGAATATTTAATAACTAAGTAAAGTGCTATGTAGCACACTCAGCTATAGAATTACAGCCTTCACCCGCCCAGGTAAAAATCTTCTTTATCACATGCTGGAGTTATGTGCTTCATATAGCCATTTGTTGTTGTTCTGTTTTGTATACATGTATGAGCAATACACCAAAGGTACCAATGAGGCCAAGGATGCAAAACTCATCACAGGAATAAGTGCAAGTGCTAGGTAATAATGGAAGGCAATTGCTTTGCTCTTTTTTTTTTTTTTTTTTCAAACTGTTTTAAGCAGGTCTGCTCAAAATTAGTACTCTAGTTTGAATATTTTTTCTGAAAACTGACTGATTTATACATTGAAAGCACCTGCCATGTTAACTGAAAGGTCTTCATTACTAGTTGTCCATACCTGTTAAGAGCCATCTTGTCAACTAAGATGGCTTCCACCTAAATCAAGAATCAATTAGCTGGATTAATAAAACAACCGGGTCGCCTCCCATTAGGCTGAGGCCAGACCTTTTTCTTCTCTATTAAGCAAGCAATTGCTAATCACTGTTTTTATCAATATCTCAGAAACATGGTTTGTAATTTACCTCTGCTGAATGAATAGTACCGATTGGTTCCTGACTTCGCTCTGAAAAGGCTCTCCCAGGGGGAAGGGAAGTCCATAGTCTCTGTCATTTCCTGCTTGTAAGGAGCAAGAGGACTGTGACTTGGACAAAATAAACAGTGTTGTTGTTTCCAAAGGATAGTATATGCAGGATAGGATGTGCTCAGAGAAGGGAAAGAGAAACTGATGAGAGGATCTGAGACGAACATTTGGTAAAACAAACAAAAGCATGTCAAAAAGAGGCAGAGTGAGTTTGCACATTGTCAGCTCAGCCAAGAAGTTCAATCAGTCAACAAGCATTTGCTTAGAATGGACACCCTCAGTCCTCTATGGGGAGTGCTGGGTGTACAAGCTGTATCAGAGGGACTCCCGCCATGCAAAATCTCACAGCTAGTGTGAAAGGCAGGCAAGTAAAGACAATGCTGTGAAGTATGGCAAGATGCTTTCACAGAAAAAGCCCCTGTAGAAGTTCGGGAGTGGAGTAGGAATAAGTTCTCTATTCAGTCGGGGGAGAATTGATAAGAAAAGGATTCATTCCTCCATTCTCCTTCAGTTTGGGGTTGAGGGGAGGAAAGTGAATGGGCTGAGTGTTTAGCCTTAGATGAAGAGGTCTCAATTATAAATGCATTGCAAATTACTTGTTCTCAACTTTCATGATTTTCGTGTATCTTTTTTTTTTTTTGAGATGGAGTCTCACTCTGTCACCCAGGGTAGTGTGCAGCAGCATGATCCTGGGTTCAAGCAGTTCTCTGCCTCAGCTTCTTAGTAGCTGGGATTACAGGCACCCACCACCATGCCCAGCTATTTTTTGTGTTTTTAGCAGAGACCGGGTTTCACCATCTTGATCAGGCTGGTCGTGAATTCCTAACCTCATGATCCACCCGCTTTGGCCTCCCAAAGTGCTGTCATGTATCTTTTTTAACCACTCCCCAAGATAATTTTCCTGGCTTCTGATTAAAATCTCTCAGTGGTACAGAACATCCTCCTTCTAGAAGCGGCCCATGCCCACTCTGACAGTTCTAACTCTTTCAAGATTCTTCTCCCTGAAGATTCAGAAAGTGTCTGTGTCCTTAGTTTCTTTGTCTGATAATGAGGAGTATGTCTGAGAGTATGTCTGATAATGAGGAGTGGTGAAGCCAGGTCTGGAGTTGGAAATCCAGGGTGTGAGTCTTAGTTTCTTCATGTATAAGTGTTGGGTCTTTTGGTTGCTTTTCTCTGGGAAATTTCTCACCAAAAAAATAATAACCAAACCTTTCATTGCCCACACGGAAGGTAGAGTAGTCACATGAGACAAAGTATGTGAAAAAATACTTGTGAAATTGTTAAGGGTATTGTAATCATCAGTTTCTTTTCAACAGAACACTTCTTGAAATTCGAAAAAAAAAATCCTGTTTCACTTCTGTTCTCAAGATCTTGATTTCTTTAAACTGTTTCCATGTGCCAGTGAAATGTCCTTCCTAGAGTTCAGAGTTTTGACTGTCATTTTTGCCTCAAATGAGTGGATCCAAATACAAATATAGCTCTGGTTTGTCGTGGTTGTGATTTGGATGGTCTGCCAGTTTCATCTGGGAAATATGACAAAGAAAAATCATTGTGATGGTCCACTGCCAAAATCCATGGCCTTAGTGACCCTGTTTCATCATTTTGTATTAAAACAAACAAAACTTAGACTGTGAAAGTTCTGTCTCTGAGGGAGAGGAAAAAATGGGGTAGTATCAAGAAAACGATCAGAGGAACCAGTGTGATGAAGAAATCCTGAAAATTATAGCTGGAAGGAGCCATAAAGATCATCCAGGCTCATAGTCTCATTTTACATAAGAAGAGAGACATGACAGCATGTTTAAGACCACCAGCTTTGTGATGAGAAGACATCAGGCTGCCACCCACTAGTCTTAGAACAATGCCCCCAAGATAAGGAGTGAATTCTGAGCATGGATTATGAACATATGGACATAGACAGAAATTTTTATGTTTGAGTTGCCAGATAAAATATAAGATACCCAGTGGAATTTGAATTTCAGATGAACAACAAATAATTAGTATAGGTATGTCTCATGCAATACTTGGGACATATTTAGATTGTTAAAAAATAATTTGTTGGTGAATCGAGGGGCATGCACATTGTTAAATTTGATAGGCATCACTAAATTCGCTCCAAAAGAATCAATCCAATTGACCCTTTCGACTAGGTATGCCTGAGAGGGTGCTAGTATAACTTCAGAAATTTTCCAATCTCATAGGTGAAAAATGGCAACACAGTATAATTTGCATCACCGTTTCTGGAATTATGAGTGACTTGTGATTCTTGCTGTTGCTGCAAAGAGTCTATTCATATCATTTTTTTGCCATCTCACTTTTTGGTTTAATAATGTGACTATTCTAACTTACAAATTTGATTGTGAAAAAGTAGCCCTTAATCTATAATATGATTTGTAAATATTTTTCCAGTTTTGTCATTTATCATTTGATTTCTTATGATTTTTCAACTACTCATAAATATTTTATTTTTGATGTGGTTGAACTTATCAATCTTTTTGCATGTGCTTAGTTTGTAGACTTTGAATCAGACAGATACAGCTTCGTGATACCACAGTTATAAAGGAATCTCTCTGTTTTTTCTTTTCTTTTTATACTTTCCTATTTATGCTTTAAATCTTTAATGTGTTTGGATTTTCTTCTATTAAATGGAGTAAGGTATGAATTCAACATTTTTTTTCCCCCTAATCACTACTCAGAAGTTCCAACATCATTTATTGATGATATCTTGTTTGGCTAACTCTGAGATTCCAACACCATATGCTACATTTCTGAATTACTATGTGCCTATTTTTTAACTTTCAATTTTTTTCTTTGATTAATCTATACATTAGTGCACTGATGTCATATGTTTTAATATTTTTAAAATATGGTTCTATATATACAGTAGGGTAAATCATTAATGACTCTTTCATTTTTGAAAACATTTTTTATATTTATTTTTATGTGAATTTTAGAATCACCTTTGTCATGTTCCAAAATCAAAACTAACAAAACAATTTTAGCATTTTTAAATTGCAATCTCATTTAATAAATAAACAAAATAAAGGAGATTTAGTATCTTTATTATGTTGAGTTTTCCTTTCTAAAATGTTTTTCAGAACTTTTCTTTTTCATTTGTTCAGAACTTATTTATGTCCTTCAACAGTGTTTTAAAGTTTTTTTGTAAAGGTTTTGCATATCTTTTATTGAATTTAGTGCCCAGCATTTTATCTTTTTTTGGTTTTATTATTAGAGTCATTTCTTGTACAGTGTTGAAAAGTAGTGGTCACAGGAGGCATCCCTGTCTTATTTCAGAATATAGTGATATGACTCTACTACCATTCCAGGAAGTTGATTCTGGCTTTTGGATAGAAGAATAGGTGAATTTACTGTAACTCTATATCTATATCTACATAATCTATAAACCTATGCATGTTTACATTTATATCTGTAACCATAGTCAAAAATATATATACATATTTTATATATAAAGATATATTCTATATCCATGTATCTATTTATAATTTTCTATATTTACAACATTTCTATGTCATATAATCATATCGAAGAAGAGTCTATATATTGCAATATTATTGAGAATTTTAAAATATCCTCTATAACTTTAAGGAAGTCTAATTGGTGTACTGCACATATTTAAAGCATACAATCTGATGAATTTAGATTTTTTTATACTACATATTATTCCAATAACACAATAAACATATTAATCACCCCAAAATGTTTACTCAAACATCTTTGGACTTACTCCTTCTCCACCCTCTTCCCCATGTAATCAAGGCTTTCTATCACTATAGGTTATTTTGCCCTTTACAGAATTTTGTCTGAAGAGAACCATTCAATATGTACTTTTGGTGAGGGGGAAGTCCAACTTCATTTACTTAGTATAATGTTGAGATTAATCTAGGTTATTATGTTGTATACAACAATAGTTTATTACTTTTTATTGCTGAGTAGTTTTCCATTATACAACTATATCACAGCTTACTTATCCATCTACCTCTTGATGAACAGATAGTTTCTAGTCTTTAGTTCAAAGAAAGTAGTTACAAACACTTTCACCCAAGTCTTTATGTCAACATATGTTTTTATTTCTCCTGAGTAAATATCTATGAGTGCAAGTACTGGGCCATATGGTAGGCATAGGATTAATGTTTTGAGAAACTACCAAAATGTTTTCCAAAGTGCTTACCCTCTTTTGCATTTCCAACGGCAATGAGTAAAAGTCGCAATTTCTTCACATGTTCAACTGGTATGTCCATCTTTCCATTTTAACCTGTCTAATGCTATCTTATTACAACCTTACTTTGCATTTTCCTAGTGATTTATGAGGCAGCAATTTTTTCCTGCGTGCACACTCATATATTTTCTTTGGTGAAGAGTCTGTTCGACCTTTTGCACATTTTTAATTGTGCTGTTAGTGTTCTTATTAATATTTGTTGAGAGTTTTAAAATAAGATCTGTATCTTAAATTTTTTCAAATTTCTTTCAACATTTATAGAGATGACTACAGAATTTGCATCCCTTAGACCCATTAATATGATAAACTTCCTAATAATGAAGGGCCTTTGCATTCTTGGAATAAATACTAGATATTATGCTGCTGAAATCAGTTTGCCACCCCTTTGTTTAAGATAGGTACATCAAGTTTGATAAGTAACATTGTTAATTTATATTTTTGTCCAATGTATGTCATGTTTTGCCAACAATCTTATTCACTTGTCAACTAGTGAGCTACTCATTTCCAAAATAATTGGGACATTGTGTTTCTTTTAATATGATCAGAAACAGTTTAAGTAGTATGCAATCTTATCTGCCAAGATTGCCCTACTCCTTGGAAAAATGAGATTGGTTAAGGAAATATATAAGATGAGCCTGGAATAAATCATAGTGCCAGAAAGTGTGCTAAAAAAAAATTGCAGAATGATGAAGGTATGCAAGCCACAGAAACCAACTGAAAGTTCTCTCAGTAGCCAAAGCCCTAAAAACTTAAGCAAAAAAATAAAGTAGCATTGGGTTATATTGATATAAATAAGTAATTGAATAAATAAATAGAGACAGAAGAGGCAAATACATGATGTAGATGAATTCCAAATAATTTAAATATTCTACCCATAAGTAGGTGGACCGTAGCGCCCAGCTCTTCAAGGACAAGTTGTGCACAGGGACTTTTCCTTCTAAAGAGTGCAGTATAAAAAAGTAGGGAAAGCCAGGTGCGGTGGCTCGTGCCTGTAATCCCAGCAGTTTGTGAGGCCAAGGCGAGTGGATCACCAGAGGTCGTAAATTCGAGACCAGCCTGACTGACATGGAGAAACCCCATCTCTACTAAAATATAAATTAGCTGGGCATGGTGCTGCATGCCTGTAATCCCAGCTACTCAGGAGGCTGAGGCAGAAGAATTGCTTGAAATTGGGAGGTAGAGTTTGTGGTGAGCCAAGATTATGCCACTGCACTCTAGCCTGGGCAACAAGAGTGAAACTCCGTCTCAAAAAATAAAAAAAAAAAAGTAGGGAAAAAAGTAACTTCAGAATGGGAAAACCTGTGAAACTAGGTACCCCTAATATGATGTGATAAAAATGGCATTTTACTTTCCTGGTCTTCCTCCCCAAATCTCGTAACTTCAATCTTTCCACAGGGAAACATTAGACCCATGCCAATTAAGGGACAATCTACAAAATACCCGACTAGTACTCTTTAAAACAGTTAAGGTCATCAGAGACAAGGAAAGTCAGCTGGGCACAGTGGTTCACACCAGTAACAGCACTTTGGGAGGTCAAGATGATGGGATCATCTAAGGTCAAGAGTTCGAGAACAGTCTGGCCAACATGGTGAAACCCTGTTTCTACTAAAAATACAAAAATGATCAGGGTGTGGTGGCATAGGCCTGTAATCCCAGCTTTTTGGGAGGCTGAGGCAGGAGAATCAGAGGTTGCAGTGAGCCAAGATAGTGCCACTGCACTCCAGTCTTAGTGACGGAGTGAAAGTCAAAAAACCAAAACAAACAAAAAACAAAGGAAAGTGTTAGAAACTTGCATAGCCAAGAGGAGTCTAAGAAAAATGAAAACTAAATGTCGTATGGTGTCCTGAATAGAATTCTTGAGTAGAAAAAGGACGTTAGGTAAAAAGTAAGAAAATCTTAATGAATCATGGCCTTTGGTTAATAATCATATAGCAATCCTGGTTTATTAATGTATTATACTAATGCACAGTATTAATAATAGGGAAAACTGAATGTGGGACATGGAAGAATTTCTGACCACCTTTGCATTTTTTCTGTAAGTTCAGAACTGTTATAAAATAAAAAATATATCCAAAATTCCATTGAGAATAAAATCTGTTACCAATAGATAATGTCGAAAGTGATAAATCAAGACATAGCAATATAAACATGTTAACAATGTGAAGATAAATTTCGGAAGAAACTGGTGGAGAAATTAATCCTATTGGATATATAAACCTTTGCATATATTTGCTTGACAAAAATAAAATATTAATTAAGAAATGTTCTGTGTCCAACAGTTTATTTAGGTCAGCTGCTTTTCTTTGGAGCTTTGACAACTTTCTCTGTTTCCTCTATGGACATTAAGTCCTTTACATTTTCTCTCCTGTGATGGGTTTAGTATATTACATTTTCCTAAGAAATTATCTACTTTATTCAGGTTTTATGTATGTTTGACTGTAGTCCAGAAACTCCTGCTTTATGAATGTTGTTGTCATGCCATTTTTGCACAGATATTGAGAAGGGTTATATTTTTATTATGAATTATAATCTCTTGCATCATAAAATGCAAAAACATCCTAAGTATTCTGGTTATTTATATCTGTGTAAAAACTACCCAAGCTTTAGAATTTTAACATAGCAATCATTTGTGATGATGATGATGATGAATCTCTCATGGGTCTGGGTTTGACAGGGATCTGCTCGGTGGTTCCCATTTAGGGTATCTCTTCCAACTGAAGGAAAATAGTGGTTGAGGCTGCCAGCGTTTCTCCCCTTCCAGAGGGTGCCATATTAAAAGTGGTGAGCAGCCTTCAACAGACACTGAATCTTCAAGTAACTTGATCTTAGACTTCACAGATTCCAGAAGTGGGGATGGAGTCATCTCAAAAGCTTCCTCACTCATGACTGACGGTGGATGATAACAGTTGGCTGGACCTCACCTGGAGATCTCAGTGAGAACACCTGCACATAGCCTCTACATGTGGCTTGGGCTTCCTCAATGCATGGTGTCTGGGTTCCAAGATTAGGAGTCTCAAGAGACAGTTAAGCAGGAACTTTATTTCCCTTCATGAATTACCTTCAGTAGTTTCTCAGAATCCCTTTTTTCTAAAATTTTCACAGGAAGTAAATTACGAAGAGTAGCCTGGATTGGAGGAGTCAGCTATTGGCTTTCATATCTTGATGGAAAAATTATCAAATGCTTTACAGACATGCTTTAAATCCACCAAAGCACAACCTGCTTTATCTTATGTTCCCCTGGTATTACTTCTACCTAATCTTTTGATTTTGACCTTTCTAAATCACATTTAGTGATAAATACCTCCCAAAATTATGTGATGGAACTTGAGATAGAGGAAATGATGCCAGACGGAGGGTTGCATGGCAAGGATACTGTGCTATTCTGGGGCCCGTGAGACCTGGAAAGAAAGAACTTTCCAAGAAAGTTATATTAACCTGACATTGTATAGATGAATAGGAGTTAACAGATCAGGCTTTGGGAGTAGGGGGTTGTAATATAAATTGGCTCCAAAATCCAGATGCTGAAACTTAATGGCCAATATAATGGTATTAAGAGGTAGGACCTTTAAGTGGTGGTTAGGTCATCAGGGCTTCTCCCCTAATTAATGAGATTAATGTCTGTATAAAAAAGGCCTCATGCAGCCTTCTGCTGGCTTGCTTCCACTTTCTATAACAGGATGATGCAGCATTTTCCTCCTTCCAAAGGGTGCCATATTGAAAGTGGAGAGCAGCTATATTTGTCCATTCTCACACTGCTATAAACAAATTCCTGAGATACTTGAGACTGGGTAATCTATAAAGTAAAGAGGTTTAATTGACTCACAGTTCCACATGGCTGGAGGGGCCTCAGGAATCTTACCATCACAGCAAAAGGCGAAGAAGCAAGTGCCTTCTTCACAAGGCTGCAGGACAGTGACAATGCAGGAAAAACTCATTTATAAAAACCATCAGATCTCATGAGAACTTACTATCATGAGAACAGCATGGGGGAAACTGCCTCCATAATCCAATCACTTCCCTCTCTTGACATGTGAGGATTATAGGTACCACCCTTGGCATGTAGGGATTAGAATTCAAGATTAGATTTGGGTGGGGACACAGAGCCAAACCATAACAGCAGCCTTCACCAGACACTAAATTTGCAAGAGACTTGATCTTGGACTTTCCAGCCTCCAGAAGTGTTTGAAATACATTTCTGTTCTTTATAAATCACCTAGTCTAGGGTATATCCTTATAGCAGCACAAAACAGACTAAGACTTAGGGCAAAGGAGGGTGGAGAACTGTTAAGCCGAGTACACAGCATGCATGGCTGTCTGGAGGTCCATCAGAATAACTGACGGACATTTAGTCTCTCTAGGCAAAGTATGAGTGTGTAGGGGTGGGAGAGTGCACTAAAGAGAGAGATGTTTAGATTTTTATCTTGGGAGCAATAAGGAGCTAGGGGGAGATTTTAAGAGAGGATAAATATGATTGTAAATTCAAGGGAATGGGTACATGTTTCCAATGTGGTATTTCCTCCTGGTGGTGGTAACTAAATTCATATTTATATGTTCCATCTTATTCAGTAAGGGTTTATTGAGAAAGTACCTATACATGGCTAGGGACTATGATAAAATAAGACACAGTCTACTGCAGTTTCTGATGGAAACTGAAAGGAGGGGAAAATGATCACCGACCCGCTTCCAATTGGTGATCCAATGAGAAATGTTTCCTATCTGTATGACCATTGCAACTGACAACAGAAGTAGGTTGTTTTGCTGAGATCAGAGTTCTCTCTGACCACAGTGATCTCTCAAATCCTCTGGTCAGCCCCCTCTGCTTGCTATAATAAGGTGACAAGTGAAGGCGACATAATGGAAATTAGATAATATTAATTAAATGCTTACTCTTTGCCAATGTTTACAATCATTAATATTGATTATCATATTAAATCTTTACAACTACCTTCTAAGAGAGGTACTTGTTGTTTGTCAGTTTAGGCTTCTGTAACAGAATACCATAAACCAGGTGGCTTATAAACAATACACTTCGATTTCTCACAGTTCTGGAGACAGGGGTGTCCAAAATCAAGGTGCTGGCAGATTCCTTTTCACAGATGGCACCTTCTCCCTGTTTTCTCGAAGGGCAGAAGAAGCAAAAGAGTTCTCTAGGGTCTCTTTTATAAAGGCACTAATCCCATTTCAAGGTTCTACCCTTTTGATCTAATCATCTTGCAAAGACCTCCACCTACTAATTCCATTATATTAGGGGTTAGGATTTCAATATATAAACTTTAGGGACATATAAAGATTTAGTTTATAGCAGTATTATTATTATTCTCCCACTTTATACATAGGAAATTGAGGCTCAAAATAAGCAAGGTTATTTTGAAACAGCTAACAAGTGAGCCTGTTGCAGTTTCATGGATGCTGGCAGAAGACACAAGCTTCCTGGGTCAGAGATACAGAATAGTTTTTTAGTCACAATTACAGAAGTAGCCAGAGTATCAGCATTTCTTGCAACTTCCCTATGACCCCAATTCTCAAAGGATAACACAAAGAGAGCCTAGTGACACCTGCACATGCAGTTGTCTGTATTACAAGAGAGGATCTCTGAGCTTAGGAAACCCAAATGTTTTATAATGAGCAGTAAGGCTGTTAGCACTTTCCTCTAGAGGGAAACATCACCTCTATAATCAGCCTTAGACAGATAGACCAGAACAAAGAGCAATCAGTGTCTTATTCATAAGATGTGCAGAAACACAAGAAACACATCTTTTCCCACATAAGGCATGTATCTAAGGTCATGAATGGCAACGGTTGGACTCAAAGTGGGACACTGCAGAGCCCACATGCTAACCACCAGGCCCTGCTTTCTCCCAGGCTCTCAGGGCACCTGAAAGATCAGGATGGCTGAGGGAGGACTCATCCAAAGCCAGGGGCTCTCTCAGGCCATGAGTGTCTTGAGCTGTGCATCTAACCTGCAGCTCATTACCCCAGGGGCAGAGGATCTGCGGCAGTTAGAAGACTAGAGGTGGGAGTTTTGGAGTGAACTGGAATATGAAGGAATAGAAATTGAGACCCAGAAGAACCATTGCAAGACATGGTGACAGAGAGCAAAGAGTGGGAGTGGGGAAAGAGCTGGGAAATCCTTCTGCTGGAGTCCTTCCCCGGTAGCTCAGTCTGAGCTGCATGGCTTGTGGAAGGCCCTTGGGTTTCAAGGGTCAGGTCTGAGAAGACCACTGTGAAATACAGGGCTGTTTAAAGGTGAAAGACCTGTCAGGCAAAAGGCCTCATAGGATCATTTGAAAACTGAGGGGCACAGGCTGCCTCTGGCTGCCCATTCCCTCTATTGGTGAAACCTCGGCTCTGGTGACACTGGGTGGTGACTCTGGGTGCGGGTATAGCTCAGGAGGAACTTTCAATGGCTGGGGATCAGTGTTTAACAAAGTTCTAATCTAGGTTAGGGCTCAATGCTGTGGGCTCTTTGGAGTAAAATCATCTCTTTATTAATGAGATCCAACCCCATCTCTCTGATAGAAATGATGGGAAAAGGTGCCCCTTTGGTGCTATTCAAATGAATGAGAGAGAACAGTGGGTGTTTTTAAAACTCTCTCCCTATCATAGGAGGATGGAGCTCATTAGTGAGGGGAATGATTTTGCTGGGGAAAGGCTGTTACAATAAGAAAACATAACCTACTCAAGATGAACCAGATCCAAGTCAATTAGGCCAGGGAAAAAAAGGTGGGGAGAGAGAGAGTGTGTGTGAGCTTCAAAAATACCACCTCTTTCCTTCTATTCATTTGAATAACAGCAAGGGGACATTTTGGTTTTCTAATCATTTTTTTAGTTGAATCAGTCTGGATCTCATTAACACAGAAATGATTTCACTTAAAAGACCTGGTGTTAAATTCCTGTTCAACTGAGATTAACCAAATCAAACATGATTTGACCAAAAAGAAAAGCCTAAAGTATTATATCTATTGCTATTACATTACAATCTGACTTTAAAAATAAGAAAAAGGATACACATGATATTTTTTATTCAGTTTCTTTTGATGTATGTGGAATACATTTTCCTAGGTAAACTGGCATTGAAATTCACAGTGAAATGTGGTCAGCCACTTGAAGTGGCTGAAAAAGAGGGGATTCAAATAATTTACATATATGTGAGAAGGAGGGGAACCTGGCAGACAACGTAAACTATGGAGGAAGAATATCTGCCACCAGGAACCTATTTTCCTAGGATATTCCAGAAACCATCATTGTATTAATCTTGCCAGGCCACAATTAGTGTATGTTGTCAGATGAATACACTGAATCCAATAGTCACCTGACCTCAGCACTATTGACATTTGGGGTCCCTTTGCTGCAGGGCCTATCCTGGGCATTACAGGATATTTAGCACTATCCCTAGCCTCAACCCATTAGGTGCTAGTAGCAGCACCCACCCAATGAGACAACCAAAAATGTCTCCAGACATTGCAAAATATCTCCAGGATTGGTGGCAAAACTGCTTCCCCACCCCTGGGTACATCACTTCCCCATTGATAGCCATGCTTTCTAGGGACACATCACCCTCCCCATTGATAACCACCACTTTCAAGGTCATCTCGGAAAGGAAGCTAAAGGAAGCACAGTGCATATATACATGTGCTTGGGTGTAATTGAAATTGACAGTACTAGCTTTGTTCCAGAAGTTCCTCTGGAGAACCTTGACCTCCCTCCTTGCCCCCAGCTGCATGCTGCTCTAGAATGCTTTCTATCCTCCCTCCATGGTAATTTAACTAAAGGGCTCTTTTCACCTCACCTTTGCTAGGTACCTCTGGGCGGGGAGTTGGGGTGGCATTCTGAGGTCATTCACTCTCTGAAAGATAACCAGATGTGGCAAAGAACAGAGGCTTTGGAAACAGCCGTGGAAAAGTTGGAGCCTCAGCTCTTTCATTTTCTACATAAAAAGTCTTTGATGAATGCTTAACCTGTTTGAGAGTAAATGAAGCTGCTGCCAGAGATATACCCATGACAAAGAGATGGAGAGAAAGAGGAGAAGTAGCCTAGCTTCTCCCTTCCACCTGCTGCCAGGTCTCTTGCCCAGGTGCATTCCGGTGGAAAGCAGCTGACCAAAGCAAAACCTGGAGAAGAACCAGCAAAAGTCAACCCTCCCAGTGAGAGAGCTCAGTGAGGCCAGAGTGAAGATTGGATCTGAGTGCAAAGTGGATCCAGAATCAGTACCAACATCCAACAGCATGGATATGTGCTCCTTATATATCAGTTTCTTCTTTTTGTAGTGGTTCCTCTCACTCTTCTGCATTAGGAACTGCTATTCATAGTTGAAGTCCAACATATCATCAGGAACAAACCATAGTGTCACAGAATTAATAGTTACTGGTCGTTCTGCGCCAACCAGAACCAGATTCAAGACAGCTTTGGACACATCCTCTTATGATTCCACTGGGAGAGCTTCCTGGGATGGAGAAGGGACCCTGCTGATGTAAGGTCTAGGGCAGGGATGGGCAAACTTTCTCTGTTCAGGACTAGCTAGAAATACAAGGCTTTTCCAGATGTACTATAGCTGTTGCAACTACTCAGTTCTACTGCTGTAATGCAAAAGCAGCCATAGACAGTACCCAACCAAACAGATGTAACTGTGTTCCAATAAAACTTTATTTACAAAAACAGTGGGCAGGACTTGACCCAATGGATGCAGGGTGGGGATCCCTGCTCTGCAGGGCTAAACAATGTAGCTCTACCACTCCAAAGATAGCAGCTCAATTGTATTGTCTTGCCTGCATGAAATCATTTATTTGTAGCCATTATTTAAGGGAAGGTAAGTTCGAGTTTATAAAACACTTTTTATTTAATGTGTTATGTTTAGCGTAAACGTAGAGTTGTATTATTCACACTTAAAATACACCACTGATCAGGAGATTATTAAAAATGATTTAAATGGAGAGACAGACCTAATTGCACAGGGAAAAAAAATAATAACTTTCCACAGGGTATATGCTTCTTCTCTTGCAGAAAAGCACGTCACTTTCCTTGGCAAATTCACAGCCTGGCACTCTGACATTCTTAGCATTCATGCATGCTACTAATGGATTTACAATTGCAAATCAGCCCTGTATGGGAGCTGGTGATATTTTAGGCCGCATTTATTACGTCTCTTGTGTGCCTGTACACTCATATGATGCTCACTGTTTCTCCTCTCAGAACAATTAGCAATGGGCCGACCTCCCACTGTTGTGTTAGCGTTGGGTCTGTGATTTGGAGAAGGAACTGGGCTTCTTCTCACTCTCCCTCCACAGTATCCCTTGTCTTTCCAGCTAAGAAGTAGCTTTCTCTCATAGGAATACAAGAAGAGCAGCTTTCATTTCAATCTATCTCCACCTAGGATGTTTAAGGAAATCTAACAGGCGAGCACCATGCACCAGCTGGTCTGGAAAGGTACAAGGAATCCACAGCCATGTTTCTGTCTCTGCCTGCATAATGCCAATCCTGCAGCTCCTCCCACAACCCTTCCAGCTCTCAGCATGAAATTTCCTTTACCTCCTGTCCCTGGGCCCTCCTCTGAGGTCCGTCTCAGCTTTTCCTTTAAAGATTCAAGTTGGAATGGCTGCCCTGACTTTGCCTTATCAGGATGGGCAATACAGCTTGAAGGGTGGGGTGTGGGTTTAGGCCTTAGACAGATCCAGATTCCAATCCCAGCTCACTGTGTGACTTGAGGCAAAATACCCTGCCTCAGTTTCCTCATTAGTAAAATGGGAGTAATGACACCGGTTATGAGCTGAATTGTGCCCCCACCTCCCAGTTCATATGTTGAATGAAGATTACCTTAGACCGTGCCCATATTTGTAGATAGGGCCTTTAAAGATGTAATCAAGTTAGCATGAAGTCCTCAAAGTGGGCCCTTGTTCAATCTGACTGTGAAGACATAAAGACTTGAAAACTATGTGAAGATACAGAGAAAAAACTAGTCAAGGAGAAGACCTCGGAAAAAAATCAACGTTGTTGACACCTGGATCTTGAACTTCTAACCTTTGGAACTACAAGAAAATAAATTTCTGCTGTGTAAAGCCCCTCGACTGTGGTCCCTTTTTATAAAGGTACCCTTGTTATGAAGGTTCCCAATAAGATCCAGTTCCTGGAATCTTATTGGGAAATTGTTGCCCACAAGCTCAAGATGTTTCCTGTTTGTCACAAAATTTTCCCCAGTTGTGACCACTTATCTTATAATGCCTGAGGAGCCCACCTGACAATCACATGACAATCATCTGGCAATTGCCTGACATTCTTTGGGGCTCTTTCTTATCCTACTCTTATCTGCCAATCTACCTACTATAGCAGTAGGAAGTAGGACCAAGCATGATAACCTGCTCATAAAGTGGTCAGGCCCAGCAGAGACAGCACACTTGTCACCCAAAAATCCGGGATTGGTTTGCCTGGCAAGTAAGAAAGACTCTCCATGAGAAGGCAGGTTTTGATGGAAAGTTATGACTTAGCCCAAAGTAGTAGGACACTGGGAATATTGTCCAAGGCAGTGTCTCACCTAGTGAAAGTGACAGGAGGGTCTCATGGGGTGATGGGGAGGAGAGATACATCATCACATGTAGAGCAGGGGTCCCAACTACGCAGAGACAGTGAGTCATCATGTCAGCATATGGGTTACATGTTATGGTAATGAAGCTGTATTAGTCAGTTCTTATGCTAATAAAGACAATCCAAGACTGGGTAATTTATAAAGGAAAACTGACAGTTCCACATGGTTGAGGAGGCCTCAGGAAACTTATAATCATGGTGGAAGAAGAAGCAAACACATCCTTCTTCACGTGGTGGCAGGAAGGAGAATGAGTGCCCAATGAAGAGGGAAGACCCTATAAAACCATCAGATTTCATAAGAACTAACTCACTATTACGAGAAAAGGATGGGGGAAACTGCCCCTGTGATTCATTTATCTCCCCCTGGTCCCTCCCACAACACATAGGGATTATGGGAACTACAATTCAACATGAGATTTGGGTGGGGACACAGCCAAACCATATCAGAAGCCATAGCTCTTCACAAGGTAGATACTTTAGTATGGTCAGGAGGAAAAGCGCATTGAGGTTCATCTATAAGTTGCCAGAGTCTGTGAGGAGCTGATTCCAACCAACAAGGTGACCACATTCCCCGCAGGGTTTGGGGAAAAACAGGCTGCAGGGCAGAAGGCTGTAAAATAGGATGATGGTTTAAGTTGATTAAATTCCTATAATCCCTGGAGACTC
The DNA here is from genome assembly GCA_004027715.1 of Plecturocebus donacophilus. NCBI lineage: Eukaryota > Metazoa > Chordata > Mammalia > Primates > Pitheciidae > Plecturocebus > Plecturocebus donacophilus. The sequence goes on along the minus strand of PVKP010005935.1, from coordinate 16,242 downwards.
TCCCTCTCTGCTTACGCACTCACTTCTGGAAACACAGCCTTCAAGAATTGAGCAGATTACACTGTTAGAAAGTTCTTCATTAGTCTAAACTACACTGATTTTCTGCACCTCTCTTCTATGGCTCCTATTTAACCTTCAGAGACTCATAAAACAAGTGATATCATCAATTGTAAGTGCCTCTGAGTCTGAGTTTATCTTCTTGAGGCTAAATGAGACCAGATCTTTAACTGATTCTCATGTGATATGATTTTAAATCCCTCTGTCTCTCTCTTTGATGCTTCTGAAGGACTTGGCCTTTCTATTTAAATAATCCATGTAGCATGGGTGACCAAGACAATCATAATCTCAGACTTGCCTCTACTCTTTGTGCTCAGGATGACTATTTCTGTGGAGTTCTTTGCACTTACGTATCAGAACTCATGAGGTTCATCCAGATAGAAAAGACACTTTCTAATTAGCTTAATATTTTATTTACGTTGCATTCAGCCCCTGGTCATGTCTAACAGAGGTTCTATTTACAATCTTACCAAATACCACAGAATCAATCAACAGGACATAAATTTACTTTTCCAAAAGATGCTATTTGAACGAGATTTACATTTGAAAGTTTGTGTTTGCATTTCCTTGCAGCCTCTTTTCCTGATTCACTCTCTCAGGACGACCCTCTACAAGAATATCAGCTTACACAAGCTTCCCCAAGGTTTCAGGATGTTACTTTTTCTGCCCCTTCTGTGTAGATTAATAGTCTTAAAAAAAGTAAGGAGCCGTGTGTTTGGAAAATGACTGAAGCAGAAGTCAGACAACTCATTATCACAAAACTACAACTGCTACTTATCCTCCTAAAAGGAATAATGGTATAGCCTGAATGAGAGCCAGAATTTAGGAAGGCTCTCCTCAGTGTTTGACACCATTAAACTATTTATATTCCCTACCTCTAAGCACCAAAACAACTTCATTGAGCTCTATGATGATTTGTTTATCTATGAAGCATATTCCTTAAGCAGGAATGGGTAAATAGGAAAGCTGTGTGTGTAATGCGCAAGAGAGTTGGTTCATGTGAGATTTAATTTTCTCTGTATATCAGATTTTACATAATGAGTAACAGCAGCTAAACAAAGTGCACTGGCCTAGTGGGTCACAGCACGCTGGGGAAGAGAACAGTTCTATATGGATGTCTGTTCTCACCCTGGTCTTTGTCTTGACTCAGTTTCCCCACATGCTCTTTCATGGAAGTGTTTATGTCCTGGTTCTCCCCAGTCTTGAAACATTTTTGTCCTTATCAATTCAGCAGCCATAATCTATCCTTAAAGTTTTCATGAGGAAGTTTCTCTCTGTGTTACAGGTAATTAACTACAGTTATTGTAGGATGTTTTTATTGATTAACATTTACCACATTTCTTTAAATAGCACTATCATTTTTGTTTATATTTTTAGGGGGTTGTGGTAATGTTGCCTACCTCTTGAGTTGTTAGGTCTTTGTGCTACTTCTGCCATAAGCCTTGTTATTTTTGGTGTGTAATTTTGCAGAATGTAAGCGGTTTCAAGAGTGCGTATATTGCATCATAGCAGGAAGCTATTTAGTGAGGACACTGCTGCTGTCAGAGGTCGGGGAACATCCACAGGACCACATAGCTGGAAAGTCCTTCGGCTTGATCCAAGCCAGGTACTTCTATATGCCCATGCTGTCTTTGCAACTCTCATGGCCAGGGTCATCCAAGGGTGTGGTTACTTTTTATGCTCTGTGTCGTCAGGCAAGAAGGTATTTATGACAATGTATTTATAAAACAGTAGTCAGTACTTCCGTTTCCCTGAAGCCTCAAACCAAATTATGAGAGAAAAAGAATTATGTAAAAATAAATACTTTAATAGAAATATAAATAAAATTCAGACAGAATGCAATATCTTGCACTTTATCTCTTCCTAAATGCTTAGTCTATGGGAAACATTGTACAAAATATGTTGTGGGCATAATAAATGCTCAATAAAATGGTATTACAACGAACATTTGAATCTAAGAGACTTGATAATTAATACTTGAAAGAGGAAACAACTCAACAGTATTCATCAGTGTTCCTCAGATTCTGTGTTGGCTGACCCCAGTGAAAATTGCTTTCTCCAACACACACACACATACACACACACACACACACACACACACACACACACTTATTAATTTACTTATATTAATACTAAAAATTATCAATACAAACTACCCCTGATTACTGTAACCCTGCTTTGTGAATGAAGCAAAATAAACCTTAGCCTTTATTTTGGCACCTCCTAAATTAAGGGCTATTTTTTTAGTGCTATAGGAGAATATTGTCTTAAATGTCTTAAAACGTGTAGCTTGTTTGTCTGTTTTTGCATGTTATATGTAAATGAATGACTATATATATTTTCTCCTCTGTCTAGTGACTCAAACCTCACTCATGAAGCTGAAGGTGACTTTTTGTGTGAATGGATGTGTCCCTCGAGATTACGATCCAGTGAAAAGAAGCAGGACTTCTGGACAGAAGGACTCACAAGCAGCGTGGGATCAGCTGTTGGTTACCGGGGGCCAAATGCTGCTTTCACTTTTTTTGCCAGCTTTTCTGCCTGGCATACATTCCATCCCATCCATTCTCAAAGCCTCCGTTTCCTTTCTTCAACACAGAGACTTATTGTTTATTCCTTGCAGCAATTTTTATGGATTAAATGAATGAAGTGAATGAAAGGATGTGAATTAAAGAACATTAAAGGGTGTTCTTTGGGCTGCGGAGGGCTATTTAAACCTAAGGGATGAAGATGAGAGTGAGATCAACAGTCCTTATGTACAGTGGTCTTCCCATGGCATGGGTGCATGTGATGTGGTTTCCAGGTGTCATCTCACATGGTCACTTGTTGGTATGTGCTGGATGGGAGCACTGTCATCTGCTTCTGTGCGAGCACGTGTTAGGTACAGCATTATTTTTTACAAGTGACATGGACACATGTCTATGCAGGGAAATTAATGTTCTCATCACAACTGACTCCTCTGGCAGGAACAAGTGGTTCACATGGCAGCGAGGACAGAGATGGCAGAGAGGGGTCACAGCAGGGGATGATGAGACTGCCATGGAGCTATGAGTCCATCTCAGCACCACATTTCAGTTAAGAGAAACACGACCAATGTCTCTTGTTCCACAGTGACCCAGGAAGGCAGGGAAATGCTACAAATCAAAGGATGCGTCCAAAGACATGCCCCATCCTCTAAGTCCTCTGGGGACTGCTTCCCTACTGGCAGGTCAAGCTAATCAACTCTTTGGGGTCTTTGCGAGGGTTCATGAGAAAATGACTGTGGAGCATTCCAAGCCACACTTTGGGTGTCTGACATAATGGCAACCCTGTCAAAGCTACATGTCTCTACCACCAGACACTTCCCTCCCTTTCCAAAAACCCCTACTCTCTTCCCTGCTCATTCTTTCTCAGCCTACTCAGCACTGACTGGGCCTTGGGCAGTTCCGACCTTCTCATAACCTTGAGGCTCATTACACTGGACCTAGTTGGTGGGTCAGAATGCCTAGTCCTGTTAGGAAGACAACAACTGTTTATTGTCAGGCTACTGTATTAGGTGTTGCTACAGTAGATGAGTAGGTATTCACATTGCTATTTTACAGATAAGGAAACGATGGCTCAAGGCAAAGTCAAGGTTAAGGCTCAGGTCACAAATGCATCCTTTTTAACTGTATTTAGTGTTTATTTAGGAGTACCCACTATGTGCTGGCACCTGTGCTTGGTGCTGGGGAGTCAGCAGTCCCCATCCTGGTGGTGCCACATCCTAAGGGAGCTGGCTTTCAAATTGTCCTTGAAGTCTTCCGCAGGCACCACGGTCAACACGTTCTGTCTCCCATGGATAATGTTTGCTTCAAACTGGCACCATTTGGGTGTCCAGGAAGTTCTCCAGGAAAAGTAACTCTTATAAGAACACTAACCAGCATCTGACTTAATCCAAGGCTTCTGAAATATTAGTGTTGGAAGGAGCCTTAGAAGTAATTTAATCCACTGTTTAGTGTTGGTTCTCCCAAACTATCCTATGGGGGTTTCTTGGAAGCCCTCAATCATCTTCAAAGCACATACTAGTAGTGCTACAAGATGGGGAGGCTGGACCAAGAGCAAACCCCACCTCAGACACACCTCACATGCCCAACCCCCCTTCTAGGAGGATTCCTGCTCTTATGTGGCTCTCAGGTTAGGCTTCTAGGATTGCCTTCTTTTGAACCAGTCTTCCGGTTTACTTTTCCACCCCCTGAGAAAAGTTCGACACAACTGATCTAGCCTCACTCTTTTTTCTAACAATGACTCAGCTGAGGCCAGAGTTTTTATATGGCTCTCCATATAAAAACAGTGGGTTCACTGTAGAGCTGAGGGCCTCAGCCTCTGACAGCTATGTTTCCACTGCAGAGCATGGCTTGTCATCAGTGAAAGCTTAAGGAACAATTACAGATCTTCAAGCTATGTCACAGAGATCATAGTGGTCTTCCCCAGTCCCAGAGGGCCAGGGTGTCTCATTCTACCAGTCACTTGGCCAGGCACAATAGTTCAATGGCAGAGAGAGCAGGTAGAACAATAGACTCCATCACATAAATGAAGTAGAGATGGATTTCATGAGATGATGACTTTATTCTCCTTGGGAAGAATGAAAAACTCTCGAAAAAGCTTGGCTGCAGACCCAGAAGTTCAATGTTATTTCATTTCAATGTCTTGTCCTCACCGTGTGTCATTTCAGACACTGAATGAGCTCAACAATCATTTATGTTCTCAAGAAGCCCAGTGCCTATTAGAGCAAACAGGCTTGCCAAAAGAAGACACTGAACAGGAGAGGTTAAGTCTTTAGAGGAAGGGATCTGGGAGATCTTTACAGAAAGGGACCAGCTCCACTGGGTTATGTTAGAAGAAAAGGAAGTTAGAATGAAATGCACACACACATAATCAGCAAACTTTGTTGTTATTTGTTCAAGAGTCTTTGCATCTGCAAAATTGGTTTAGAAATTGCAAAACCATGGGCACTGAGCATGCAACCCCACAATCAGCTTGTGGGATCATTCCTCACGGATAATCAGATGGTGTGGTATTCACACTTTTTAGTAGCAAGGAAGCCCTTTGTGCCCCCCAAATCTTAGTCTCTGATGGGGAGATGGAACCTAGAGAATGCAAAAAATTTTTTTTTTGAGCCAGCAGTTTCTTGAACAAGGTGACAGTTTGTCCCAGGGAGCTGAATGTTCCAAGGAGACTGCATTTATCACCCACCCCTCTGTAACCAGAGCTGTTTGATTGAGTCAGCATTATATGGCTGTGCTTGCTATACAGTTTTGCTTTAAATAATAGTTCCAGCACAAAAATAATTTAATATTTTGAAATTGCTAAATTATCTCCTCACAGCATTTGACTTTGCATTCAACAATAATTAGGCATTTACCGAATGCCAATGATTGGCACTTTGTTACTTCTTTAATTCTGGCTCCATCTCTGGGGTACAGACAAAATCCATCCTTTTATCAGAGATGGAGACCGGGGCTCCCAGAGGCAATGATTTCACTGATGGATCTCAACCTCACAAGTGAGAAACCCCAAGCCCCAAATCTTTGATTCAGAAGTCTCAGCCATGCCACTCTGCCATTAAAACACAAGCAGAATCCCAAGGAAGCAGTATATTTCAAGCAAATCTGTAGCATCCCAAAGTGGCTGTTTTGAAGGGTAGCATATATTTAGATGGTCAGGTACTGAAGTGTTCATTAAAAATCAGTAACAGTTATATTGTTGTGTAGTCTCAGGATGTGCATATTTCTTGTTGCAAGCGTTTGAACCAAAAGCATAGAGGGGAAAGAATGATACAACCCTAGTACATTTAAAAAAAGAAAAAAGACAAGGAAAATTCTCCACAATTTTTCTGAGAGCCCACCGTTGACCACATAATGGAGAATATCTTCCCAGGGAGGCATTGTCTGACTGCAGCTAAATCAAGCAGTCATGTTCTTCCAGAGACGTCTCCACCAAAGAAGAATGTCCCGAATGAGACGACTGTCTCTGGGAGGGACAAGGCAGTGCTCTAAAGGAAAACTAATGGATGCTCAAGACCCTGACAGGGAGGCACAGACAAAAGTACCATCTGCCAAAGTCTCCTGTCTTAGGGAAGCTTGTGTATGTGCATGTGTGTTTGTGAGTTTTAATCACATTTTATTTTGAATATATACATACATATTACAGAAAATACTTTCCAATTTGTAAATATTTTTTTCTAGAGTGTGTGTGTGTGTGTGTGTGTGTGTGTTCTTTTTAATCATTTTAATCCAAGACCTTGGTGGGTCATCTGCCAAGTGACATTGAGGACACCAGTCATGGCCTCTCATATCCAATCCCACTTCACTCCCACATGTCCAGTGAGTCCACACTTAAACATCACTTCCACTGTGAAGCCTTCACTGACTCTCTTAGATGAGCCTTGTCATTCCTCTTGGAATTTTTCATCATCCAAGATGGGGACATTAAAAAAAGTTTTCATATTACCCTGTTCTAACCCAATTATTGGACTTGATGCAATGCAATGTAATTGCCTGGCTTCTGGTCTGCATGTTACTGGCTCAACTACTTACTGTAAAATTATAAGTTTCTAAGAACAAAAATCTTGTGTCATATTAAAGAAGGAATCCACAGACATCTCCACAGTATACATAATAATCAGTTAGTAAAAGTAATTCAGTGATTTTACTTAATGAGTAAATAGAGATCACGTATACAGGGCAACTTGGAATATTTTAGCATCTTAGGGATGGAACTGAGAAAAAGGGCCACGGTAAAGAGCACAATGTTTTCATTAACTTTGCATTATGTATATGTTAATATTATACATTTTCTGCAGGTGAGAAAGAGATGGGTGGGCCCTGACTTCTCTCCCATCATTAGCATGTTCGTGCTCATAAGCCTTGCTCCAATTGTCAGTACCTTCCTTTCCTTGCTGAGGAATTCCTCTGGCCGCCAGAAGCCACTTGGACCATGTGGGCAGCAGACCAGAAAGGCCTGGGGTTGCCCCTTCACCCACACCTACAGCCATTGGCGAATCTATACCCGAGCTCCCTCGCCACCTGTGTGGGATCTTAGATGGGCTAAGCTCTCGGTGCCTCAGTAGTAAATAGCTTGTTCTCTAACTCACTTCCTCATTCTCCTACAGGTATTTTTGGGTTCATGATCTGACATGGTTTGAATATGTTTCCCTTCTGAAAGTCATGTTAAAATGTGATCTCCAGTGTTAGAGGTTAGCTCTAGCGGGAGGTGTTTGGGTCACGGGGGTGGATCCCTTATGAATGGCTTGGTGCCATTCCCATGGTGATGATAGAGTTCTCACTCTGGTAGCTCACACAAGAGCTGGTTGTTTAAAGAGCCTGGCACCTCCCTTTTCTTTTGCTTGCACCTTCTCACCATGTGATATGCTGGCTCCTCTTTGCTTTCTGGCACTGCAAGCTTCTGAGGCCTCACCAGAAGCAGATGCTGGTACCACGCTTCCTGTACAGCCTGCAGAAATGTAAGCCAAAATAAACCTCTTTTCTTTATAAATTATTCTGCCTCAGGCATTCCTTCATAGCAATGCAAACAGACCAACACGTGACCCAACTAAACCATCTTTGTATTAATGTTTTTCCACAAGCACAGATGAAAACAAAGAAGTCACATTGGCTGTATGGAGCCCCATACTCCGTGATTTAAAACCTGAGTTTGTCCTGAGGGCTGAGTGGCAGCTTATAGGGAAGCATGGTCAGAGTTGCCTTCTGGAAACCCGGCACTGGTGACTGCATGGAGTAGACAGAGCAAACGTGAGGTAAGGGTGATGAATAAGAAAGCTGGAGTTATAATGCAAGGGACTCGTAACCTGGCCTGCATTTCTAAAGGAGCCTTTTCTTTCGAAGATGTCAGTTCCTCACCTCACCATGAGACATCACACACAGGAATGTCATCCATCCTGGACATGGAGGCATCCCTCTAGCACCTCCTAAGAAGTGTGCCCCATCTCTCACTGCCTGAAAAGAGACAATCCCTGTGTTATTTGAAAGGAGAAGCAGTGTGGAAGCTCCACTTCTTTCTGTCTGCTCCAAACTGCATTCTCAGTGCTTCTTGGCAAAAAGGGGGGCCTTTAAAATATGAATAATTGGGAAAAAAAAGCAAAATATTCAAAAAATGCCAGTGTTTCCCCCGAGAATCAAGGCAAGTGCCATCTCCCTCTGGCCCTGTTTAAACATTGACCTTGTAACAATGCCTATTACTGCCCCTGTGGAGCCTGAACACCAAAGCCATGAAACAAACTGAGGAAATGAAGACAGGCACAGTCCATGTGAACCTGATTTCCTTCCTCATATGAACTTGCCTGCCTCCTTCATAAGGCATTTAAACTCAGAGGAGGAAAACAGGCAGTGTCAACTTACCGCTCCTGACACTCATCAGACAATGCAAGCCTCAGCCTCCAAAAATCAAACCATGAAGGGCACTTCCAAGGGTGGCTGAAGACTGGACACAGTCATTCCTCCAAGTAGGCATATGCTCCTTTGGCCACCTGCCAAAAAGTGATGCCAGATCAGTCCTCAGAAAGGCTTTCTTCTACAGCAGCGCACTTCTTCTTTCTCTAAGTACCTGCTCATTGTAAGCAGAGAGAAGATGAGAGGACAGATTTGTCCTTGTAGATTACAAGTAGTCTACTGCTTTATCCCTGCAGACTATACTGAGGCTTTTAATGTTCCAAATAACCTGAGTATTCACCAATTACCAGTCTGAGAGTTTGAGAGGTTAACGAACAGACTCAGGCTTATTCGACCACTAAGAAACAATGAGACATTGCCCATCTCTGAAGCAATTCTTCCAACTGATTTCAGGCATTCTGTGATGACACAGAGAAATTCATGTGGAGGACCACACTTCATGGCTTATTGAAATGTTCTTATTTGAATACCGTGTTACTTGAAATGACCTATGCAAGCCTTGACTTTTGATCAAACAGGCCAATGCAATCTCAGAGGAAATTGGAAGATCTGAGTTGGGCTTTTGATGGGTCTAAACGTGGATTCCACATTTTGGCAAAAACTCCTCTGGTTGCATGTAGAGAGAACCACTTCAATCAATTTCTACAAACGCATACACATGAAGGACAGTGAATTATCTTATGCAATCAAAGACAGCAAGTGGTAGCCACATAAGGGACTAGAAATAGGTTGGGAAGCTGTTGAGAAGCCAGCGGGCTCCCTCCTGACTTGACCCCACTTAGCAAATGGGCTCTATTCATCCCTCTGTCTGCCCCTAAATCTTCAGACAAGTGCACAACACGCAGGAGAGTACTGAAGCCCCTAAGGTACACATTCCCAATCTAAGCACCCAGCCCTGAGCAAACAGCACTTCTCAACCCATCATACAGTCTCTCTTTTCCATAGATTATAGGCTCTGACTTCAGGGCTAGATGACTCAGGAAGCACATATTAATACCTTCCTTCCTACTCCAACACATGGAAATGTTAGTTGACATATAAATGATCTAACACATATTTAGCTGTGCTTCAAAGAAAGCAAGAAAATATGCAGGGGCCAGTTATGAAGAAAAAACTTAGAGTTCTGCATATATGGCCCAAAGCGGGGATCTGGACCAGCCGTGCTGAGCCGTAGAAACCACACCTTTACCTGCAGGTAGAAGAGTTGCCTTCTAGAAAACTGGCACTGGACACTGCATAAAGCAGACAGAGAAAACATGGAGTAAGGGAGATGAATTAGAAAGCTGGAGTTAAGAGTCCAAGGGCCATAAACCCAAGAGTAGAAAGCAGAGGACCAGGGCAATAAGCATTAAGCCACGGGTCATTTGTATGTTGACCATCTGTGAACTGGAACTAGAAAATCTTAACCCCCTGTCCAGAAGTTTGCTGCCAACCCAAAGCCATGGTGAAAAAGACAACAACCCAAAAGGTGCATGGCAGTAGGTTCAAAATTCAAACAGGACAAGCCTGCTTGTAGTTGACTGCTTTATCCTTGTAGACTACACTGATACGTTTAACGTTTCAAATAGCCTGCGTATTCACAAATTACCAGTCTGAGAGTTTGGGAGGTTATCCCAAATTCATTCCTGCCAGTGAATTCTGTGTAGTCTAAGCAGAGGCAAGTTCCAGATTTCCCAAAAGGACAACTACAGGCTCAAGGCCGTGAGGTAAGAGAATGTCCATGGAAGGTAATGCCCTTGGGAATGACCTTGAACTTAAGAATTGCAAACATGCACCACCAGAAATAATAGTCTACAGATCGAAAGATGAGAAAACTTAGACCCATGGGAACACATAAAGTGGAGGAGTCTGAAAGTTATTTACAATAAAAATATTTAACATATTCAGAGATAAAAAGGAACGTCATACATAAAACAAGGACTAACATAGGAAGATATATTGGAAATATAACCAGTTAGGAAGCCTAGATATGAAAGTCATAAAACAAAAATTTAACTTAAATTTCAATAACTGAGTAAAATAGTAGTTGTAGCACAGAAAATTAGAGAATTAGCAAATTGGGAGACAGAGAAAAGTAAAATATATCTGTCAGAAGGATCAAGAGATGGAATGTATGAAAGATCATTTCAAAGATACAGAAGCTCAAATTTCCCTATTAGAAAACCCAGGTGTAGAGAACACAGAATCGTAGAAAAAATGATTTTTGAAGTATCAATGGCTGACTGATGTGTATGCAGAAATGAACACAATCATTAGTAAAGTGCAGACAGAATTTGCTTGCAAGGGTCTGAGGCAACAGATACATCATTTTTGCTTTCTATATTTCCCTTTGGTTCTATCTGGAACTTCAGAGAAGGCCAGAGCTGCAGCCACCAAATTACGAGCATGAAGTGACCTTTGAAAAGGGAGCAACAGGACCAGATGCCCGTGTATGTTGCACATTTCGCACATGAGCCATGATTGGCCTTTCCAATTTTTTTATCCAATGAGGAAAATAAAACTTGGATGGGTTTGAGTCGTTGTTTTGAGGAACACTGTACTATTCATCATTGACATAACCTGTAACAGATTCAAAAAAATAGATTTTCAGAGACCTAAAAACTAAGAGAATTGTATCTACAGATATTCCCTTGAAAGATCCTTTCACTGGAAGAAGAAACATCAATAAGAAAGAAAATTAAGCCAGAAGAAAGAAGCAGGAACCAAGAGGCAATAATGAGTAAACACACTGGTCATACATGATGGAAATGCTGAATCAGAATTGACTTTATATAATCATCATCATTATTATTTTATTACTGCTAATCTTTTGTGCATAAAAATGAATTGGAACTGAAAATATTAGATGATAACTGTGAGTTTAGAGAAATGAGTGGAATTTGGAGTGAATTAAAGGACTTCAAGGTCTTTGCCTTGTTTGTGAGGAGAATGGAAGGAATGAGTTGCTTTAGATTTTGTTTAAAGGTGCAGATTTAGAAATTGATGATAGCTATCTTTTTTGTTTGAGATAGAGTCTCGCTCTCTCACCCAGGCTGGAGTGCAGTGACGTAATCTTGGCTCACTGCAACCTCCACCTCCTTGGTTCAAGCGATTCTCCTGCCTCAGTCTCCCGAGTAGCTGGGACTACAGGTGCCCGTCACTATCGCACGGCTAATTTTTGTGTTTTTAGTAGAGATGAGGTTTCACTATGTTGGCCAGGATGGTTTTGATCTCTTGACATCATGATCTGCCTCGGCCTCCCAAAGTGCTGGGATTGCAGGCGTGAGCCACCATGCCCAGCCTCAGCATTCCTCTTTAATTCTTTCTGATCGTTTTACCATTCCCATGCACACCTGCAGGGATTTGTTCAGGTTTGCAGAACCTGGCTCACCAAACAGTGGCCAAAGAGCAAGGCCATGGAGTAACACTGCAGTTAACAGTGGTCTGTCCTTGGGATGGCCATGGGGACGTAACTTAGGGAGAAGATAGTGAGGGGCTTAGCCAGCATCTTGAAGGTGACTTTCCTCCTCTGGGACCATAGGCCAATCATCTCTCCAGTAGAGCGACTCTGGATAAATCACATCCCTTCACTGAATTTTTTTTTCCCTTTCATGCAATGGGGCTTGTTAACATTCATTTCCTACTTACAGAGTTGTTTTGTGAAATGTGGTAACGTGTGCAAACCCTCTTTATAAAGTAGTGCTGGACTCACTTCGCTTGTTGTCATTTTTATATTCCAGTGCTTCTGGGGAGTGTTTTCAATCCCAGAAATCAGCCTTCCTTCCAGAATAGAACCAACTATTTGCCTTTGTACAGAGTTTTTGCGCTTTCCTCTTGAACTTAAGTAGACACTCAATGAACTTCAACTTCAGTTGAATCATTCACATTCGTGATAATAGAGAAAAATCATTGGCAGGGAATTGCTGGCTTCCCTTGAACTAAAGAACTCCTGAGGACAAGAATAATAGACTTTAGGCAGCCTGAGGGATGAGGAGTGAATTACAGAAAAAAATGCATGGCTGAGAGAGGGGCGTCTGGCATGCTGACCCATGTGTTGTCTCACTGCCTCCAGAAAAGAGGCATGGAAGATCTTTCTTCTTCATTTTTCCTCCTGAGACATTGCTTATTTAAAGTGACACAAATTCTACTCACTGTCTTTGAGGATGATTGTCTAAGAAAAAAACAAAACAGCTTATTTTACTTTTTGTACTTTAAATCCTCCTAATCCACTCTCTCTTGGCTTGGCATGCCTTCTGGAACAGAGAAGGTACCAGGTGCTGGCTCCTGCCTGTCTCTGCCAAACCCAAGTCCCTGGTTTGCTCCTGGGAGGAGAGACCCACACAGTCCCCAAACCCACGGGGGGCCCCTTGGGGACAGCAGCCTCAGCTCCCTGAACTCCTACTGCTGCCTTTCACGATTTCCGAGCAGCACAGCTCCCAAGTCTTTGCTCCCTGTGCCTATGTGGGGTTTGTTACAGGTCCTCTCTCTTCCCCATGTTGGTGTGTGCCCATGAAAGTCTCTGACAGGGTTTAGTAACTTCTTCCTTGGCCTAGCTGCCCTCACTCAAGTTGGATCAGTGACCCAGTTCCTATCTGTTAGCTCCTCTAAGGGAAAGTGCTATCTATGGCCACAGGCATTCCATTCAATCTTTACAGGAACTCAAGGAGAAGAGGATTTGCACAAATGGGACCCGTGTTTTGCACCCCCTGACCTGTACTGTTATTTCTAAACCTCCCAACAACCCTCTCAGCTGTATGGCCCATGTTTTGGAGATGGAGATGATAAGAATGGACGCCACATTCTTTAAATTATGAGACCAAATTTCAAACAAAAGTTCCACCCCAAAGCACCCAACCAAACAATTTTCTTCTCTGCATAGATTTCTGCTTTTTCACTAGATAGGAGGAGTTTCAGCTAATAGCTAAGTCTAAGCACATGCTTGCTTTGTTCCAGAGTTGCACTAAACACTCCTCACTGCAGTGCAGATTATTATCCCCATTTTAAAGTCAGGGAAACTGAAATACTGATAAATTAGGTTCTGGGAGCCCCAGACCTAAGAAGGTAAACCCAAGTGGTCTAACCATCAAATTTGTCTTTTAACCACAGCCCACCCAGACCCTCCTTCCCTGCAATACAGACCATGGCAACCATGTACAGGTCCAGGTCCCACAGCATTCCTACTGGATACAGGGTTGATCAGTTTTCTGTATGATTTAAACACACACACACACACACACACACTATATATATATATACACACACACACACAATTATATATATATACACACACACAATTATATATATATATACACATACACACACATATGCATTTTATATATATATATACACACACAATTTTATATATATATACACATACAAACACACAAACTGTAAAATTGTAAAAACTACTGTTAAAACTGTAAAAACTACTGTAAAAATTGTAAAAACTCATGGGTGGGTTTTGGAACACTCATGAATGGTTTTTGAAGTTGTTGGTGGCACACTTATTAGTGGGCACTCACACTTTTCTCTTCGGGAAGGGAGTCCATTGCTTTCATCATTGTGAGGGGTGTTTATGACCACCTGACACAAAGCCATACCTGCAGGGAAATGTGGAAGTCATAGGAAGCTGAGTCACTGACCTTCCCCTTGAAGTCCAGATTTGCCTGCCCAGCAGTAGGGAGTGTGGTCTACAAAGAGCATTTGGCTGTTAGCTCCTCCAGGTTCCTCCTGCCTGCAGAGAACTGCTCTGCCCACAGTTCACCTGTCCTTCCCAGGGCCAAGGCATTTTGTGAGTGATCCAGGTGACAACAAACACCTGCCTGTTTTGCTGTGACACAGGACATGCTGTTAGGTGTGATTTGCCCAATCCTCCCTCCAGAGATCCTGAGGTTACTGAGGCATGGTTGTTCCTACATGGAAATTCACCTTTTTCCTGCATCTCCTCTTCTTCTTCTGCTCACAGAAATTCATCCTTAATCAACATCCCTCACTCTAGGTGTTATTTCACCATCTGCTTCTGGAGAACATGACCTGTGAGAGAAAAGAAATCAGAAAAAAATTAGAAGACTAGGTGAGAATAGAAGCTTAGAAAAGAGTTCCAAGAAAGTAGAGAGAGTTAACAGAGCTAAATATAGCAGAAAAGTCAAGGTAAGGGCAGAAGTTGTTCAGCTGGACCAACAACTAGCCACGGGGTCCATGGAAACCACAATTTTGTAGGACCCGTAGGGAAGCTTTGGGGTAGACATTTGGTAAGTCACTAGGGTATGGCAAAAAGCAGACAACCAGTTACAATCTTTCTTTGGCGGCAAAAATACTGGAAGAGGAGGTGGGTGAGTCAAAGGGTCAAGGTGAGATCTGAGCATGCTGATAATCCACAGAGATTATTTTCAAAAATATTTTCTTACAATTCATGTCTTGTCCTTAGACAAATGTCTGAAAAAAAACTTGGCAAGAGCAAGTCCTGAAATCTCCCCCAAATTATTAAGTCAAATAATGGGCTTTCAGACTACAGGAAGTTCAAAAGGCTGTCAGGTTGAAGTCAGACATCTGAGGAATGTGCCTACCTCTATGAAGAGGTGTGCATCCATTAGGATGTATCAGGTGGCCCTTATCAGGGAGCCACATCGCTAGTCAAAGGATAGGTTATTATGTGTGCCAGGTTGCTCATGACCCCTCCAAAGTTAACTGAGAGCAGTGAGCCCAGCCCTCCTTTCTAACCCTGTTCAAACAAAGCACAGAACTCTGCAGTTAGGGCCGAAAACAGAGCTCAAAAACGATTCAACATTGTAACAAGGAAACGGGATCAGTAAGTCCCAAGGAGTCACAGTTCTGTGCCAGCAATTTCTAAGTCACTCTGAAAAGCAGGTTTTCCAAGGACAAGAGTCTGCCTCACCAGGAAAAATCCTAGTTTGAGCAGACACCCATCTTGCCTTGGTTCCTCCAGTGCACCTGAGAAGTGCCAGAATTTTCTAAATAAGGTTACACCAAAGATTTGTGGCACAATGCAAAAATACTAATGGTCTATGTAATAAATTATACAAAAATATTGAAATTCACAATTGAGTAATCTTCTGCTGAACAAGCTCCATTTCAGCTGCACAGGGATGACACAATAGAGAGACACCATATTTGTCTTCTCTTTACCATCTTTCTTACTGACCACCCAACATGGCCTCCAGTCACCATGTTGCTTCTTTGGTTTCACAAGTGGTGGGTTAATGGAATTTAATGTTCCTACCTAGAAAAAATACTTAAGCATATACATCAGACTCAACTCCCTTTTTTCCCCTTTTTCACATAGACTCATCCCCTCAAGGCCTTCTCATTTTGTCTTTCCCTGAAACAAAGGCTTTTGACATTGGGCAAGTTCTCTTTAGACTTCAAATAGTGAGGGTGAAATAAATGATCAGATCTTTTAGATCCTGACAAATACTAGCAATTCTGGGATTGCTCATATGGTTTGGCTGTGTCCCCATGCAAATCTAATCCTGAACTGCAGTTCCCCAAATCCCCATGTGTCCTTTGAGAGACCCAGTGGGAGATAATTGAATCATGGGGGTGGTTTCCCCCATGCTACTCTTGTGATAGTAAGTTTTAATGAAATGTGATGGTTTTATAAGAAACTTCCCCCTTCACTCAGATCTCATTTTTCTCTCTCCTGCCACCTTGTGAAGAAGGGCATGTTTGCTTCCCCCCTCCACCATGACTGTAAGTTTCCTGAGGCCTCCACAGCCCAGTGCAACTGTGAGTCAATTAAAGCTCTTTCCTATATAAACTACCC
>PVKP010005934.1:0-86271 GCA_004027715.1 Plecturocebus donacophilus | reverse complement strand
TTTGAAGGTGTCTCAAAGTTACCGCTGCTGCTGTAACGAGGCTGCCTGAAGTCATCCACAGGTGAAGTCACTGGAAGCTCCTGAACCACTTCAGGAACCGGTGTGGATTTATAGGAAGACTCTGGATAAAACCGCTTGTCATTCACTTTGCCATTGGAAGAGTATGCCACGGGACTGTCAACTCTTTCCACATAGTCAGTTGGGGGTGGAGGCATGTCCTGTGTGCCTGCAGACACATTTTTAACCCATTAAAGTACATTAGGGTATTCTTGATTGTTTAACATTCAGAGTCAGAAAGCAATAGAATCATTTCCCTCTGGAAGTGGAATCTGGCAGCAACTCTCTTTTTCATAATATTGCATTTCTCTCAGTATTTTCTTCTGTGGTGATGCCTAACTGGTCAGTGGGTGGTTAACAAAAAAGGACAAGTAGCTAAAAAATGTAGTACTGAGAGAGAGGAAAATCTCTCACCTCTCTTTTTTTTCTCTCTGTTTTCTTTTCTTCTCTTTTTTTCTGTGACAATGTTAGGAAGAGCAAAATGCTTATGTATATATTAGAAACCCCTACTTTTAAATGTCTTTTTAAAATTTTTATTTTCATGTTTTTAAACTTTTATTTTAAGTTGGGGGGGTACATGCGCAGGTTTGTTACATAGGTAAACTCATGTCATGAGGGTTTGTTGTACAGATGATTTCATCACCCAGGTATTAAGCTCAGTACCCAATAGTTATCTTTTCTGCTTCTCTCCCTCCCCCACCAAGTAGACCCCAGGGTCTGTCCCTTCCTTCTTTGTGTTCATAAGTTCTCATCGTTTAGTTTCCACATGTAAGTCAGAGCATGCAGTATTTGGTTAGAAACCCCTATTTTAGCTTTTAAAAATGAATATAGTTAAAGAATTGGTTGTACACATTTTAGACAGATCTGGATAAAACTGTTCTGATGAAACCCTTTCATGAATAAGTCAGCCGTCTCTGTAAACAGCATTTAGGGTGTCGGCAGAGACCTCAAATGCATTTTGGTAGTGTTTCGATTTTGTGGTATGCAAACACCTAGGTAAAAGGTATGAAGATCTTTAGTTCTATTGCTCAAATATGTCCCGTCACACATCAGGCCATTCGTTCTCTGCAAGTGAGGACGAGGCCTGCAAGGAGGAAGAATAAGGAGGAGAAAACTGTCTTGGACTCACCACTTGGCATTGCTTGGAGAAAGCTTTTAATTTCAAATTTGCACTCACTCTCTTTTAGCTCACTTGATTACTTTAATTTAACAAATCATTACCCAAATTTAAGAACAAAGTGGGAAATCTCTTTTGACTAATGTTGGCTAAGAACACTTTTCCTATCAAGGAACGATAATGAAACTAGAAAGGCTTTCTTCTCTCAGTCTATTCTCCCCTCCACCCTATATTTTCTGTGCTGTGTTTTAGGGGTCCCTGAGAATTCCCTTTAGAAGGTCTCAGACACATACAGCTGTATGTCTTTTCTTTATTCTACATTCCATGTAGAACATGCCTTTTCTCTTCTCTTCAAATTCTACTCACACATTGAGACGCAGATCAAAAGTCATATCCTCACTGCAACATTCCTGTGTAGCCCAACCTGAAACTATCACATACAGCTGTATGTCTTTTCTTTATTCTACATTCCATGTAGAACAGGCCTTTTCTCTTCTGTTCAAATTCTACTCACACATTGAGATGCAGATCAAAAGTCATATCCTCACTGCAACATTCCTGTGTAGCCCAACCTGAAACTATCTTGTCCTTTTTTGATCTTTGATTATACATTTTGCCAGGATCTCTTTTTGGTCAGGTAATCACCACTGTTGCTTTCATCTGAAGTGCAGAATCATTTAGGGCTTTTTTTTTTTTTTTTTGAGACAGTCTCACTCTGCTGCCCAGGCTGGAGTGCTGCGACACAATCTCTGCTCACTGCAACATCCACCTCTTGGGTTGAAGCCATACTCCTGTCTCAGCCCCCCGAGTAGCTGGTACTACAGGCACCCACCACCACATCTGGCTAATTTTTGTGTTTTTAGTAGAGACAAGGTTTCACCATCTTGGCCAGGCTGATCTTGAACTCCTGACCTTGTGATCTGCCCACCTTGGCCTCCCAAAATGCTGAGATTACAGGCACAAGCCACCGCACTTGGCCAAAATCATTTAGGTTTTAAGGGTTGATGGGCTTTGTCTCTTCAGCTGCATTGTAGAATCTCTGCTGCCAGGGTCTATCTTCATGCTTTCTTCTTCCTTTCCTTGTATCTTGCATATTGTGGGCATTCAAGAAAAATGTCTTGCTCTATTTGTGATGTGCTCTTATATTATAAGCGTTGAGAATTTATTGGTTTATCTCTTGGTAACTGATAAGGTCTGATATGTGTGAGGTCACTGAAGGCCAAAGGTTTTTCTGCAATATTGAGTTATGCTTTGCATATAGATAGCTCTTTTTTTCTTAATGTACCTTTTAAAAAGAAAGTCATTCTAATTTATAAACATGTTACATTTCAAACATATATTAAAGAATAACATGCATATTTTAAGATGCAAAATGAGCATTCTGGGTCAACTCAAGGAGGGCATATGCTTAATTTTCTTGTAGTGGAGATGGCTTGCTTTCTAAAAGCTCTCTAGCCCTCTGCTCATTTGTGTGGCCTACACATGGAAAGTTGTCAGGCTGTCATTGCACAGGGCTGTGAGAAGGTGCACTTGCTCATCACAAAGAACTGAGAGTTTGTCCAGCTTTGGCAGCTTTGGTCTCCGCCCACCTCTGACTTAGCTGCTCTGGCTGATGCGATGCTTGTTAAGGCTTCACTATTTGCTGAAGAGATTGACTCTACCAGATAATTAGGGGTCATTAAATGATTCTTTCCCCCTAAAACAACATTAGCATGAATAAAACAAACAAAGCACAGTGAAAATAATAGAACACATGAATGAAACTATTTTCAAATAATAACCTCCTAATCTCCTAGATAACAGACCACAATCAAATCAAATCTGATTATATATTTCCAACTCCTTAGAGGAAGAAGTGCATGTGCTGTCTAATAAATATCTATTCTTCTCACATACATAGGAAGATGAGTAAGAGTTAGCTCAATCATTTGTTTTTTTCTTCTTTCAAATTTCAAAGCCTGGCATAAAGTAAGAGTTTCCTAAATGTTGGTAGTATAGAGGAAAGTATGGAGTAAATAATGTTTTGTTTTTTTTTAATTGAGATGGAGCCTTGCTCTGTCTCCCAAGCTGGAATGCAGTAGCAAGATCTTGGCTCACTGTAACCTCCACCTCCTGGGTTCCAGCGATTTTCCTGCCTCAGCCTGCTGATCATCCTGGCTAATTTTTGTATTTTTAGTAGAGATGGGGTTTCACCATGTTGTCCAGGATGGTCTTGAACTCGTGACCTTAGGTGATCCACCCGCCTCGGCCTCCCAAAGTTCTGGGATTACAGGCATGAGCCACCGTGCCCAGCTAATAATGATCTCTTAAGCCAATTAGGTCAGAATTCTAAAAAATTACAAATAAAGGTTAAAATAAATGAATGGGAAAGATCATGAGTAATATTGCAGCATAAATTATCTTCCTGGATTCTTCTCAGCCTTTCTTGAGTTTTTCTATGAAAGCATATATAAAACATAGAATATTTTATTTATATTCTGACAAAATTCTACCTGCTCTTTTTTTTTTTGTTGAAGGAAACATTCAATTGCTCTGAATATGGAAATAGATCTTGCCCAGAAAATGAAAGGTCTTTGGGTGTCCGAGTGGCCATGTATTCATTTATGGCAGGAGCCATATTCATCACAATATTCGGCAATCTTGCCATGATAATTTCCATTTCCTACTTCAAGCAGCTTCACACATCAACCAACTTCCTCATCCTCTCCATGGCCATCACCGATTTCCTCCTGGGATTCACCATCATGCCATATAGTATGATCCGATCGGTGGAGAACTGCTGGTATTTTGGTCTTACATTTTGCAAGATTCATTATAGTTTTGACCTGATGCTTAGCATAACGTCCATTTTCCATCTTTGCTCAGTGGCCATTGATAGATTTTATGCTATCTACTACCCATTACGCTATTCCACCAAAATAACTATTCCAGTCATTAAAAGATTGCTACTTCTCTGCTGGTCGGTCCCTGGAGCATTTGCCTTCGGGGTGGTCTTCTCAGAGGCCTATGCAGATGGAATAGAGGGCTATGATATCTTGGTTGCTTGCTCCAATTCCTGCCCAGTGATGTTCAACAAGCTATGGGGGACCACCCTGTTTATGGCAGGTTTCTTCACTCCTGGGTCTGTGATGGTGGGAATTTATGGCAAAATTTTTGCAGTATCCAGGAAACATGCCCGTGCCATTAATAACTTGCCAGAAAATCAAAATAATCAAGTGAAAAAAGATAGAAAAGCTGCCAAAACTTTAGGAATAGTGATGGGTGTTTTCTTATTATGTTGGTTTCCTTGTTTCTTCACAATTTTATTGGATCCCTTTTTGAACTTCTCTACTCCTGTAGTTTTGTTTGATGCCTTGACATGGTTTGGCTATTTTAACTCCACATGCAATCCCTTAATATATGGTTTCTTCTATCCCTGGTTTCGCAGAGCGCTGAAGTACACATTGCTAGGTAAAATTTTCAGCTCACGTTTCCATAATACCAATTTGTGTATACGAAAAAGAAAGTGAGTAGATTTATTCTGTGTGAATAAATTGAAGCAAAAAGACTAGAACTTAGAAGAATTAAGTTGTTTAAAATGTGCTTGTGTGTGCATGTGTGTATTATTTTAGCTACATAGAAAGTTCTTATCTTTCTAAGATAAGATAAAAAAAAAAAAAAAAGGAAGCTTCTCTTTGACCCTAAAATTCCTCCAATAGTTTTCAGAATTCTTTATACACCCATTACTTCCTGGTAGAGAGAAAACAAAAGAAAATTAGAAAAGTAAAGAGAACATGGGGGAAAGCTAGAGATGGAAAGGGTAAGACACACAAAAGCTTTTATGATGTTCAAAAGGGGTCAAAACATAGGCTGAGCTTAGGGACTGCTTGTACCTCTCCCCATCACAGACACTTTGTGTGATATCCCCATTTGTTTTTGTTCCTCAGTGTCTTATCAGATGTACTTTGAAACATCAACAACTAAAAATGATAGGTAAGTAAATATAGAAATAACAATTTCAAAAGCCCATATTCTTCCAGGAATCAGTTATGTGTTAGCTGAGAGTTAAGGCTGTACTAGATTCTGCTGCTGTGAGAACAAATGTTTCTTAACCAAAAGAAGAAATGGCAAACTGAGTAACTGAGACCACAGGCTCCAGGCAGGTTTTTATTCAGGAGCCATCTTAATCACAAAAGATAGTTTCCACGTTTACTTGCAGTAGAACTCTGTTCAGTGTCTTCCTTTCCTCTGTAGGCTCATCCACATTCTGTATTGCTATTTGGTGTTCTGGTGTTTAATAAATGTGAAATACCTACTAAAAAATTTTTGTTTTGAATCCATCATTATTCATCCTTTTTTTTTTTTTTTTTTTTGGAGATGGAATCTTGCTCTGTCGCCCAGGCTGGAGTACAGTGGCATGATCTCTGCTCACTGCACCTCCGCCTCCCAGCAGGTTTGAGCAATTCTCTCAGCCTCCTGAGTAGCTGGGATTACAGGCATCTGCCACCAAGCCTGGCTAATTTTGTATTTTTATTAGAGACGGGGTTTCACCATATTGGTCAGTCTGGTCTCAAACTCCTGACCTCGTGATCCATCCACCTTGGCCACCCAAAGTGCTAAGATTACAGGCATGAGCCACCACACCCGGCCCATACCTGTGTTTTTTAATAACAGAGGAGTGGGAGGGAGAAATAAAGAAGAAAATTATTAACTTTAGGTTGAGACTCATTAATAACTGATGGGCTGTGACCAGTGGTGTGTTGGTATAAGTTCAACAGTGGGCTCTAAAAAAACAGTCCTAATTTGTAGAGTTTGATGATTTCCATGGTATATAAATTTAATAAATCTTCCCTTATAAGTGATTTCAACCTATAAATGTAATGTCAACTGGTTTTCAAAATTCATGAAAAGTTAAACTATTTTTGAAAATAATCACAGGTAGTTCCAGTATACCACAGGCTGCAAACAACATTTTTAATGAAAAGCAAATTAGAATTGAAGAAAATAGGTAATATCAAAATACATTGTTTGCACCGAGGCTAAGTATAGCCTCATGAAGTTTTATTTTCAGATATGTCTCTGTGTGTGTGTGTGTGTGTGTGTGTGTGTGTTTATATATTGGAGTAAACTGTGTTTCACTGAAATATTCCTTGTTTAATTTCTTCATTTACATTATAGCAATGAAAATTGTGAGTTTTCAAGAAGAGAGTAGTTATATCAGGTGCAGTTATGAAAGCAAATTTGTCAGTGCCTTTTCAATGAACTTTTACGTTTCAAAATGTAATCACCCTGCTGTGTTCTAGTGAGGATGACAGAGCAGCTGAGCATCCTGTGTGCTTGTTACCTCCCACTGTTCACTCTGCCTTTATTTCCCAGGATTAGTAAAGTCATGTCCCTCAACACCCAGAATTTTATATTAAGTCACAGATGAGAAAACTGAGCCTGGGGGATTTAGTGGTTTATCCTGGATTACACAACTAGTTATAAGCATAGGACTAGAGCCCAGCTCTCTTGACTTCTTATTCTGTGTTATTGTTTATGGAACTTTTTTTTTTCAGATTTGTGACATTTTAACTGGATTTTTTTAAAATAAAGATTTTCAAAATTCAAACTTGTACAAATCACTGAAGCAAAAATAAAAATAATCACTGAAGTAAGAATAAAAACTCCCACCCCAATATCTTCTCATTCAGGAATCAATACATTCAGGAATCAAAGTGTGAACAGAAACCTTTGATGATTCAGGCAATTATTCCTCCCTTGGATATTAGCCAGCATTTAACTGAGCCCACACATCTGTGTATTTTCAATATATAGAAACTTTTGTACCTAATCTTTCTAGAATGACCATGAAATCACATATAAAATTGTCTTTTATTTGGAAAAAAATAAAACAAACTGAGCCATTAAAAACACATAGGGTATTCTAATATCCCTTAAGAAAGTTAAAAGAGCAACCCCACTGGGGATCCACAGTTAGTACCTGTCTGGAAGCTCCTGGATCTGAGTTCTCTTCTCCAGTTCTCTTGAGAGCGGAAGCAAACTTATATATGAATCAGATATCTTAATCCTCTACACTAAACTTCCCAGAATTTCCTGATATCGTACCTTCAAAGCCACCAGAAGAGGGTCAATGATTCACAACTAACTTTTCAGGAAGGAGAAGGTACTGGGTCAATCAAAAGAATTGGAAATCTTCTATTATTTTTAAATTATCACTGATTTATTCTCTTCTTCAAAATAATTGAATAGTGATAGTTGTATTTTATAAACAATCAGAAATTGTTGAAATGGGTTGCAACTGAGAAGATAGGTTTTAACTAAAATATAATTATTATGATATTCTGGTGAAAGAAAGGTCTTAAATTTTCCATCAAAATTCATTTGACAAGGTTAGTAAATTTCTATATAGTGACATATAAAATACTTCTGCAAAGCATAAGAATTATGCAAGACATGATTCAGTAAATATAGTTAGGTATTTCAGTGATGCTAAAATGCCCTTTCCTCTTCTGCATTATAAGTCAATAATAAAAATACTTGTTACATACTGCTTAAATCTGATACTACATATTTTATTTTTATATCCCCTTGCAAGCAGTATTTACTTCTTAAGTAAAGATAGCAAGATATTCACTTGCTTTCTGTTTCTCAAAACTATTCCCCCATTTCAGATACAAGGAGTGTACAAACTGAAAATGCAGTCTCTCTAGAACAGTTCTTCTCAAATTCAGTGGGCATAAAAATAACATAGGTATCTTGCTAATATGTACATTTTGGGAAGGTTCTGAGATTTTTCACTTCCAGAATCATTCCCAGGAGATGACACTGTGGCTGGCCCACGAACCATACTTTGATTAGCAAAGGATATATGAGAGGATGTTGTAAGCAGCTGAAGCCACAGACTTTCTTGCTGCCCAAATAGATCAGAAATAAATTGTTGCCTCTCATTAGAGGTGGTGAAAGCTGATGAGAGGGTCACTGCACCAGGATCCAGGAGGCCTGGGTTCCAATGCTGGTTCCAGATTTTGGAAGCAATGGCTACCTCAAGACCTCAGTTATTTCATATATGTGAAGCATTTGGGAGAAGGCAGTGGAAATGTGCTTGTTAAGTAATTTAGGAGTTTTAAGACACCCAGGATTTTTATTAACTGGGTTTCATTTGTAATAATAATTTCCTTGAAGAGAGGGTTTATTAGCTATCTTATAAATAGCACTTGCCATTTTCCTAATATTTTAATCTTTCCCAAACCACGTCTCTAATACAATGAGACAAGATGCCTGCCCATTAACTAGGTTTTCATGATGTGTTAGAATGAACTTCTTTCCACTTAATTCAACAAGCAGTTACTGGTAACCTGCCATGTATATGGCTCTGTGTTAAGTGTTGCAAGGGTTAGCAGGTTAATTGGATGTTGTCTCACTTCTCAAGTAATTTACAGTTAGGAAAAGACAGTGTACTAGAAGAAGAAAACAGGTATTTGGAATCGTGGTCATCTGTAAGATAAGGAAGTGGAACCACCTGTCCGGAGAACTTCGGCCAGCCTGATGGTCTATAGTTAGATTAACTTCAACTGAGAGAGTCTTCTGGATGGAAATGATACTTGTGCTGAGCCCTGAAAAGGTCAGAGATGAAGGAATGGCAATTGGATGGAGGAAAGGGAGTTGTCCAAGCATTGGAGTGGGCACTTATATGACAACATAGGGTCTACAATGGCTAAAGGTGGCTGAAGTATTGCAGACTGAAGGGAGAACAGGCTGCAGCTAGGGTTTCCCTGCAAACAGAGGCTGAAAAGACACGCTTATCACATACATGCAAGACTATGCTCTGTTGTTCTAGCCAAGGTGTGTTTTCCCAGACTCTTTTCCTTTTATCTACTAAAAAAAGGCAAATATAGTCTTGGTGAAAGATTTATTTAGAATAATTCCTCTTGCCCACCCCTCTACCAATGGATTTGCTGATATTTTGTTTTAGTAGAGATTCTTCTCTTCTGCTAGTTTTTGCGTAATGCTATGGTTTATAGCTAATTATAACACAAACATTTTAGTTTTCATTTTCACTCTCCTTTCTTTCCTTTCTCTATGAGATGGAAGTTCCTGTTCTGTGTATGTATTTTCTGTCAATTAAAATGTTTTTCCTATTCCCAGGTACTTTTTAGAAGAAAATATTTTCAAGGCATCATCTCTGCCCATTGTCAAATGCCATGTGCTTTTGTAAGACTTACTGGTGAACTGTGAGTGATTTAGGATAAATACGTCATTTATATGATATATAATATTGTTTACTTTTTGACAGTAGGATGTATAAACTACTAAATATCATCATAAAGTAGATTTATAAGAGAAATATTTGCCTTCTGTTTATCTTCAGTTTTAGTGCTACCTTTGAATATAATCTACTTATTGTAAACCCTGAAATGGCTTCATTATACACATTCATAATATTCATTATGGTTTATGTTAGAGAATTAACCAGAAAAAATCACTATTATGGATTTCCATAAATGTCAAATTCTTATTTATCTTTTCTATAATAGTACATATCCCATGTATACATTTGTAATAAGATGCTAGTCCAAATTATAAAAATTACTCATGAAATTGTGCTGTTACCCTGTTGTCTTCATTTTAACAAGTTTAATAAAAATTAACAGAAATCTCCTCTTTAGTTGAAATTTGCTTTTAGACTAAGAATAATTCTGAAACTTATAAAAATAGAATGTATGTTTGAGAGTTTGTAGCTTAAGATCAGTTTTTAATGAATTATATAAAAATTAGCATATTTTTCTGACCTATAGCAAGAGAAATAATGGAGCAATCATTGCTAGTGTTAGCTCTAGGTCCTAATATGGGTACTGGTTTTGATATAAAACTCTTTCTTTTACCTGGAACACCACAAATAGGCATTCAGAAGAGCCTATGTTTTGTGGAAGCTAGTTTGAAATTATATGTGGTTCTGCTTAGCAGTTACCTAATTAATCAGCTAAATTTTAGACTTCAGCCTTAAATACCAAGAGTCCTAGGGCAGTCAGAATTTAAAGGAGAATTATTTATGACATTATCCAAATTTGTGTTCAAATGAGAGTCCTTTAAAAATTTGCTTCTTTGTACATTTAATCTGAGATAATATATTGAAGAAGTGGCACACTAATTGCTCCTCTCTTCCTTTGCTGCTCTTTCTTATCTGTTTTTCCAACAAAGAAAAATTATAATTTAGATTGTTTTATATGTTTGTACATACATACATAGGGGGCAATGGCAATTGTAAGTTCTTTACCCAAATAGGTAGGTCCTAGAAGAGAAGAACATGTCTCATGGCAATAGTGACATTTTTATTTGGTGCCATGTAGAGCACGTAAACAAATGCTTGCCTCTGTGGTTGGAACCATGATTATAATCTACTCAGGTTATATTGTATTCAACCTTGAAGACTGTGAAAATTAGATTCCTAACTTGGTGTTGCTGTCAAGTCATCTCTGCCTCCTATTAAAATGACTGTGTCCAGACTATCAAAGATTCTCTTCAGCAAGCATTAACTCCATGATATGTTGCATTGCAAATCTAACTTTTTCCAAATGTATGTGGCTGGAGATATGCCAACCTTAGCAGTCAGTGCTTAAAACTAAAACTTGGCTGGGTGTGGTGGCTCACGCCTGTACTCCTAGCGCTTTGGGGGTCCAAGGCGGGCAGATCACAAGGTCAGGAGATTAAGACCATCCTGGCCAACATGGTGAAAACCCGTCTCTATTAAAACACAAAAAATTAGCCGGGCATGGTGGTGTGTGCCTGTAGTCCCAGCAACTCGGGAAGCTAAGGCAGGGGAATCACTTGAAACCAGGAGGCAGAGATTGCAGTGAGCCGAGATCATGCCACTGCATTACAGCCTGGCCAACAGAGCAAGACTGTTTCACAAAAACAAAACAGAACAACACATAAAAACTAAAACTTCAGGAAAAGGAAAAGGTCCTGGGGGGAATTATTTGAAATTATTAATATTTGAACATTTGTAACTTAAAAAATGACAGTTTCATAGAGGCTCTGTGATTGAACACAATAGATGACATAAAAGTCTAAAAATATTAAAGGAGCTACCATAATTTTTATGAAGAAAAGCAGGAAGGAAGGCAGGAACAATGCTAGTGACCGCAAAGATCTGCATGTCAACTTCAAACTTATAAACATGCTATGAAACAGTGAAAGCTTATTTGCAAATCAGTTAGTTGGAAATTAGAATACAGTTTTCCAAAAGAACATTGTCAGTTTGTTAAAGCTGGTTATTGTGAGCCTCATTTCTTACTAGAAAGATGTCCCACTATGAGGTGGTAAGATAATGAGGCTAGAAACTGCACCACGTAATAAATCTTTGTAAATATTTCATTTATGGCCTTCTCCAGTTCTGAAAGTATATGAATTTTTCCTTATGTATATAGGAAGTGGCACATAGTGTAAGATTTGATCTCATGTTGAAACATCTTATAGAATCTTCCCAATACTTAAAACATGGGACAGTTACTTATATGTAAGACCTATATGAGGTTGCTTATATGTTGTGACTGCGATCAATAAGGTCATAGGGCCAACTGGGCTGTGACAGAGTCTCCTGTGTAATTATAAATGTTAACTGTATATGTATTCAGGGATTTATATTGTATAAGTTTAACTGCAAGTCTGTGTTCTCCAACAAAGTATTTCCTTTATCTTTGAGAGAATGTGAGTTTCAACTGAAAGAAAATCCCTAGCTCCTCTAAGTAGTAGATAAGGTGTAAGCATTACATATGGGACTGAAAAGAGCCAAGACAACCCCATCTCAACACCTCAATGGGACACTGAGGGGTGTCATGCCACCAGCAGTAGCACCTCCAACTGCATTTAGCTGAAATACTCACCACTTTTGTTTCTATGAACACCATTTATCTCTGTCCAGACTCAGAATCTCTGGTTTTATCACGCCTACAGGATCAGTAAATTATGTCTATACAAAATCTCTCAGCTCCTATCTAAATGCTACTTTGGAGGGATTATTGTGTTGTGTTGTGTTGTGTTGTGTTGTGTTGTGTTGTGTTGTATTGTATTGTATTGTATTGTATTGTATTGTATTGTATTATACTTCAAGTTCTGAGATACATGTTCAGAATGTGTCGGTAGGTTACATAGGTATACAAGTGCCATGGTGGTTTGCTGCACCCTTCAACCCATCATCTACATTAGGTATTTCTCCTCATGCTATACCTCCCATAGCTCCCCATCCCCCCAAAAGGCCCTGGTGCTTGATGTTCCCCTCCCTGTGTCCATGAGTTCTCATTGTTCAACTCCCACTTATGAATGTGGACATGCAGTGTTTGGTTTTTTGTTCTTGTGTCAGTTTGCTGAGAATGATGATTTCCAGCTTCATCTATGTCCCTGCAAAGGGCATGAACTCATGCATTTTTATGGCTGCATAGTATTCCATGGTGTATATGTGTCACATTTTCTTTATCCAGTCTATCATCGATGGGCATTTTGGTTGGTTCCAAGACTTTGCTATTGTGAACAGTGCTGCAATAAAGATACATGTGCATGTGTTTTTATAACAGAATGATTTATAATCCTTTGGGTATATACCCAGTAATGGGATTGCTGGGTCAAATGGTATTTCTGGTTTTAGATCCTTGAGGAATCACCACACTGTCTTCCACAATGGTTGAACTAATTTACACTCCCACCAACAGTGTAAAAGTGTTCCTATTTCTCCACATCCTCTCCAGCATCTGTTGTTTCCTGACTTTTTAATGATCGCTGTTCTAACTGATGTGAGATGATATCTCATTGTGGTTTTGATTTGGATTTCTCTAATGACCAGTTATGATAAGCTTTTTTTCATGTGTTTTTTGGCCACACAAATGTCTTCTTTTTAGAAGTGTCTGTTCATATCCTTCCCCCACCATTGATGGTTTTTTGCTATTGTTGTTTAATTTCCTTGTAGATGCTGGATATTAGCCCTTTGTCAGATGGCTAGATTGCAAAAATATTCTCCCATTCTGTAGGTTGCCTGTTCACTCTGATAACAGTTTCTTTTCTGTACAGAAGCTCTCTAGTTTGATTAGGTCCCAGTTGTCTATTTTGGCTTTTGTTGCCAGTGCTTTTGGTGTTTTAGTCATGAAGTCTTTGCCCATGCCTGTGTCCTGAATGGTATTGCCTAGGTTTTCTTTTAGGGTTTTTAAGGTTTTAGGTCTTTCCTTTAAGTCTTTTAATCCATCTTGAGTCAATTTTTGCATAAGGTGTAAGGAAAGGGTCCAGTTTCAGTTTTCTGCATATGGCTTGCCAATTTTCTCAATACCACTTATTAAATAGGGAACCCTTTCCTCATTGCTTGTTTTTGTCAGTTTGTCAAAGATAAGATGGCTGTAGATGTGTGGTTCTGGGTGCTCTGTTCTGTTCCATTGGTCTATATATCTGTTTTGGTAGCAGTACCATGCTGTTTTGGTTACTGTAGCCTTATAGTGTAGTTTGAGGTCAGGTAGAGTGATGCCTCCAGTTTTGTTCTTTTTGCTTAGGACGGTCTTGGCTATATGGCTCTTTTTTGGTTCCACATGAAATTTAAAGTAGTTTTTCTAATTCTGTGAAGAATGTTAACGGTAGTTTGATGGCGATAGCATTGAATCTATAAATTACTTTGGGCAGTATGGCCATTTTCACAATATTGATTCTTCCTATCCATGAGCATGGAATGTTTTTCCATTTGTTTGTGTCCTTTCTTATTTCCTTGAGCAGTGATTGTAGTTCTCCTTGAAGAGGTCCTTCACATCCCTTGTAAGTTGTATTCCTAGGCATTTATTCTCTTTGTAGCAGTTGTGAATGGGAGTTCATTCATTATTTGGCTCTCTGTTTACCTATTATTGATGTATAGGAATGCTTGTGATTTTTGCACATTGATTTTGTATCCTGAGACTTTTCTGATGTTGCTTATAAGCGTAAGGAGTTTTTAGGCTGAGACGATGGGGTTCTCTAAATATGCAATCATGACATCTGCAAACAAAGACAATTTGACTTCCTTTCTTCCTATTTGAATGCCCTGTGTTTCTTTCTTTTGCCTGATTGCCCTAACCAGAACTTCCAATACTATGTTGAATAGGAGTGGTGAGAGAGGTCATCCTTGTCTTGTGTCGATTTTCAAACAGAATGCTTCAAGCTTTTGCCTATTCAGTATGATATTGACTGTAGGTTTGTCATATATAGGTCTTATTATTTTGAGATACATTGAATCAATACCTAGTTTATTGAGTGTTTTTAGCATGAAGAGGTGTTGAATTTTATTGAAGGCTTTTTCTGCATCTATTGAGATAATCATGTAGTTGTTGTCATTAGTTCTGTTTATGTGGTGGATTACATTTACTGATCTGTGTATGTTGAACCAGCCTTGCATCCCAGGGAGGAAGCTGACTTGATCTTGATAGATAAGCTTTTTGATGTGCTGCCGGATTTGGTTTTGCCAGTATTTTATTGAAGATTTTTGCATCGATGTTCATCAGGGATATTGGTCTGAAATCTTCTGTTGTTGTTGTGTCTCTACCAGGTTTTGGTATCAGGCTAATGCTGGCCTCATAAAATGAGTCAGAGAGGAATCCCTCTTTTTTTAATGTCTGGAATAGTTTCAGAAGGAATGGTACCACCTCCTCTTTGTACCTCTGGTAGAATTTGACTGTGAATCTGTCTGGTCCTGGGCTTTTTTGGTTGGTAGACTATTAATTACTGCCTCAATTTTAGAAGTTGTTATTGGTCTATTCAGGGATTCTACTTATTTCTGATTTAGTCTTGAGATCACGTATGTATTCAGGAATTCATCCATTTCTCCTGGATATTCTAGTTTATTTGTGTAGAGGTGTTTTTAGTATTTCTGATGGCAGTTTGTATGTCTGTGGGATCAGTGGTGATATCCCCTTCATTTTTTATTGTGTCTATTTGATTCTTCTCTCTTTTGTTCTTGATTAGTCTGGCTAGTGGTCTATCCATTTTTTGATCTTTTCAAAAAATCACCTCCTGGATTCATTGATTTTTTGAAGGGTCTTCTGTCTCTCTTTCAGTTCTTCTCTGATCTTTATTATTTGTTGTCTTCTGCTAGCTTTTGAATTTGTTTGCTCTTTCTTCTCTAGTTCTTTTAATTGTGATGTTAGGGTGTCAATTTTAGATCTTTCCTGCTTTCTCTCATGGGCATTTAGTGCTATAAATTTCCCTCTAAACACTACTTTGTCTCTGTTCCAGAGATTCTGGTATGTTATGTCTTTGTTCTCATTGGTTTAAATGAACTTATTTATTTTTGCCTTAATTTTGTTATTTACCCAGTAGTCATTTAGGAGCAGGTTGTTCAGTTTCCATGTAGTTGTGTGGTTTTGAATAAGTTTCTTAACCCTGAGTTCTAATTTGATTGCACTGTGATCTGAGAGACTGTTTGTTATGATTTCCTCTCTTTTGCATTTTCAGATGAGTGTTTTACTTCCAATTATGTGATCAATTTTAGAAGAAGTATGATGTGGTGCTGAGAAGAGAATGTATATTCTGTGGATTTTGGGTGGAGAGTTCTGTAGACGTCTATTAGGTCCTCTTGGTCCAGAGCTGAGTTCAAGTCCTGAATATCCTTGTTAATTTTTTGTCTAGTTGATCTGTCTAATATTGACAGTTGGGTGTTAAAAATCTCCCACTATCATTGGGTGTCTAAGTCTCTTTGTAGGTCTCTAAGAACTTGTTTTATGCATCTGAGTGCTCCTGTATTTGGGTGCATATATATTTAGGATAGCTAGTTCTTCTTGTTGCACTGATCACTTTACCATTATGTAATGCCCTCTTTGTCTCCTTTGATCTTGGTGGTTTAAAGTCTGTTTTATCAGAGAGTGGGATTGCAATCTCTGCCTTTTTTTTTACTTTCCATTTGCTTGGTAAATATTCCCCCATCTCTTTATTTTGAGCCAATGTGTGTCTTTGCACTTAAGATGGATATCCTGACTACAGCACACTAATGTGTCTTGACTCTCTATCCAATTTGCCAGTCTGTGTCTTTTAATTGGGTCATTTAGCCAGTTTACATTTAAGATTAATATTGTTATGTGTGAATTTGATCCTGTCATTGTGATGCTCACTGATTATTTTGCCCGTTTTTTGATGCAGTTTCTTCACAGTGTTGACAGTCTTTACAATTTGGTATGTTTTTGCAGTGGCTGGTACTAGTTTTTCCTTTCCATATTTAGTGCTTCCTTCAGGAGGTCTTGTAAGGCAGACCTGATGGTGACAAAATCTCTCAGCATTTGTTTGTCTGTTAAGAATTTTGTTTCTCCTTTGCTTATGAAGCTTAGTTTGGCTGGATATGAAATTCTGCATTGAAAATTCTTTTCTTTAAGGATGTTGAATATTGGGCCCCCTGTTCTCTTCTGGCTTGCAGGGTTTCTGCAGAGAGATCTGCTGATAGTCTGATGGGCTTCCCTTTGTGAGTAACCCAACCTTTCTCTCTGGCTGCCTTTAACATTTTTTTCTTCATTTCCACCTTGGTGAATGTGATGATTATGTGGCTTGGGATTGCTCTTCTTGAGGAATATCTCTGTGGTATTCTCTGTATTTCCTGAATTTGGACATTGATCTGTCTTGCCAGGTTGGGGAAGTTCTCCTGGATAGTATCCTGAAGTGTGCTTTCCAACTTGGTTCCTTGCTCTGTCACTTTCAGGTACACCAATCAAATGTAGGTTTGGTCTTTTCATATTGTCCCATATTTCTTGGAAGCTTTGTTCATTTTTTTTCATTCTTCTTTCTCTAATCTTGTCTCAACACTTTATTTCATTAAGTTGGTCTTTAATCTCTGATATTATATCTTCCACTTGATTGATTTGGCTGTCGATACTTGTGTATGTTTCATGAAGTTCTCGTGCCATGTTTTTCAGCTCCATCCGGTCATTTATGTTCTTCTCTAAACTGGTTATTCTAGTTAGCAGTTCCTGTAAGCTTTTATCAAGGTTCCTAGCTTCCTTGTATTGAGTTAGAACATTCTCCTTTAGCTTAAGGAATTTGTTATTACCCACCTTCTGAAGCCTACTTCTGTCAATTCATCAAACTCAGTCTTTGTCCAGTTTTGTTCCCTTGCTGGCATGGAATTGTGTTCCTTTGGATGAGAAGAGGCATGAAAAAACATGTTTTTTTTGCATTTTCATCCTTTTTGCTCTGGCTTTTCCTCATCTTTGTGGATTTATCTACCTTTGGTCAGTGATGTTGGTGAGCTTTGAATGGAGTTTCTGTGTGGACATTCTTTTGGTTGATGTTAATGCTATTTCTTTCTGTTGGTTAGTTTTCCTTCTAACTGTCAGGCCCCTCTGCTGCAGGTCTGCTAGAGTTTGCTGGAGGTCCACTTGAGTCCCTGTTTGCCTGTTTCACCAGCAGAGGCTACAGAACAGCAAAGATTGCTGCCTGTTCTTTCCTCTGGAAACTTCATCCCAGAGGGCCATCCATCAGATGCCAGCTGGAGATCTCCTATATGACATGTCTGTTGACCCCTGCTGGGAGGTGTCTCCCAGTCAGGAGGCATGGTGTCAGGGATTCTCTTGAGGAGGCAGTCTGTCCCTTACCAGAGTTCAAACCCTGCACTGGGAGATCCACTACTCTCTTCAGAGCCAGCAAGCAGGAATGTTTAAGTCTGCTGAAGCTGTGCCTGCAGCTGCCCCTTCCCTTAGGCACTCTGTCCCAGGGAGATGGGGGGTTTATCTATAAGCCCTGACTAGGCCTGCTGTCTTTCTTTTAGAGGTGCCTTGCCCAGAGAGGAGAAGTCTAGAGAGGCAGTCTGGCTACAGCAGCTTTGCTGAGCTGTGGAGGGCTCTGTTGAGTTCGAACTTCCCAGAGGCTTTGTTTACACTGTGAGGGGAAAACTGTCTACTCAAGCCTTAGTAATGGCGAACACCCCTTTCCCCACCAAGCTTCAGTGTCCCAGGTCAACTTCAGACTGCTGTGCTGGCAGCAAGAATTCCCAACCAGTGGATCTGAGCTTGCTGGGCTCATTGGGGTTGGGATCTGCTGAGCTAGACCACTTGGCTTTCTGGCTTCAGCCCCTTTCCAGGGGAGTGAACAGTCCTGTCTCACTGATGTTCCAGGAACCACTGGGATTAAAAAAAAATAAAAATAAAAATAAACTCTTGCCACTAGCTCGGTGTCTGCCCAAAAGGCCGCCCAGTTTTGTTCTTGAAACCCGGTGCCCTGGTGGCATAGGCACCTGAGGGAATCTCCTGATCTGCAGGTTGCAAAGACTGGGAAAAGCATACTCTGTGACCTGGAGTGCACCATTCCTCACAGCACAGTCCCAGAGGGATTATTTTATAAGAATACCATCAACAATTCAATACCTGAAGAAATTTTCATGAAGTGTACTCCTGAAATGAGTCCATTCATTTATAGTGAAGTTTTAAGCACATTGAATTAATTGCTATCATTGAAACGATGCATATATTTTTAAAACAATAATGATTTACAATTTATTTATATGTTTATTCATTCATAACTCTGGTGTATACTAGAAGCCTTAACTTAGATACTGAAAATCCACTGGTGACAGATAGACAAGTTACTTGTCCCATGGTACTGTATCAAAGTGACATGCCTGGTAAGATGTAGCTGCTACTTAGAGTCTACTTTAGGAAGTAAAGGCAAGAAAAGACAAGATGTGAGTTCATATATAGTTTAACACCGACAGAAATTCAACAGTTATTTCTCAAGTGCTGTCAGTAATATGCTAAAATGGGGCCCAGGCTAGATGCTCACAACCTTTCCTTCACAAAAACTAAAGAATAAAGAGAGACAATGAGGAGTGGAGGACTATCTATAGTGGACAGAAACATATCCTCAATGTAATTTTTAACAAGAGAAAAGCACACATATTTATTTAAAATAAATTTTGCATGACACAGGAGACTTCAAAAATGAATACCACCTCAAAACAGGAAAAACAGTGTATTTATTGTTTTTCTTTTTGAGACGGAGTCTCACTATTGCCAGGCTGGAGTGCAGTGGCGGGATCTCACCTCACTGCAACCTCTGCCTCCCGGGTTCTAGCGATTCTCCTGCCTCAGTCTCCTGAGTAGCTGGGATTACAGGCACACACCACCACACTCAGCTGACTTTTGTATTTTTAGTAGAGACAGGGTTTCGCCATGTTGGCCAGGGTGGTCTCGATCTCCTGACCTCATGATCCACCCATCTTGGCCTCCCAAAGTGCTGGGATTACAGGCATGAGCCACCGTGCCCTGGCCAAAACTGTATATTTTTGTGAACAGTCATGCAAAAGTATGACAAAAGAATATTGTGTAATAGTAATAAACTGGGGGCTAACTTAACAAGGACTGTTTGTTCAGATTCGTCTTGGTGTCTCTGTGTGACATTCTTTTCTTCCGAGTATAGGACATGAGAGGGTCTTATGGCCTATTTTAGGAGAAGAATATATCATTCTTTTAGGGTCTGCTTCAGGGAAGATGTTGGAGTAGGTCGGGGTAAACTTGCTCCTGTTATTTCTTCAAATACCAAGGTGCCATATTTTGGGGTACCCTATCCTGAACCCCACCAACTTTTCCTTTAAACATTTTTTAATTACTATGGATACATAATAGTTGTACATATTAATGAGGTACCTGTGATGTTTTGATACAGGCAAACAATGTGTAATGGTAAGATCAGAGTAATTGGGGTATCCATTATCTCAAGCATTTATTATTTCTTTTGTGTTAGGAATATTCCAATTCTACTCTTTTAGTTATATTAATGTTATTATCAACTATAATCACCCTAATGTGCTACTTAATACTAGATTGTATTCATTCTAACTATATTTTTGTATCCATTAACCATTCCCTCTTTATGCCCCTCTCCCCATTATCCCTTCCAGTCTCTGATAACCATCATGCTACTCCCTATTCCCATGAATTCAATGCTTTTTTTGTTTTTAGCTCCCTAAATAAGTGAGAACATGAAATATTTGTCTTTCTATGGCTGGGCACTACAAGTAACACAATGCCCTCCAGTTACACT
Source organism: Plecturocebus donacophilus (assembly GCA_004027715.1). NCBI lineage: Eukaryota > Metazoa > Chordata > Mammalia > Primates > Pitheciidae > Plecturocebus > Plecturocebus donacophilus. The sequence goes on along the minus strand of PVKP010005934.1, from coordinate 66,095 downwards.
CATGCTGTTGCAAATGAGAAGATTTCATTCTTTTTTATGGCTATTTAGCCATGGTGGGAGCCATGATTATCACTATTTTTGGAAACTTGGTTATAATGGTTTCCATATCACATTTTAAACAGCTTCACTCTCCCACAAATTTTCTGATCCTCTCCATGGCAACCATGGAGGTGGGCCTGCTTTTCTGTGGCCCACCAAGAAAAGACTCTGTGCTTTGTTTTAGGCACAGTGTCAAGCTTCTCTTGAGGCTGCTAGGGAATGGCTTCTTAGGGTGATGTGTATTCCAAAACAAATAGCAAAGCACACATGACAATGTATTGGAAGTTTTTATTTATGCAATTTTTCCTCCCTCCTTTATTCAGCCCACTGTGACCAAAAGGAGTCATGTGAGATTTGAGTAACTGGGTCTGTGAGTGTAGAATTTGTAATCCTTAGGAATCGCTCAGGGATGGAACATGTGACATGGCTTCAATGGTTAGAATCTCAGAGAAGCTATAAGACTTAAGAAATATGAAGGGGAGAAGATAGGAGAGGAAGGCAGAGGGTAGGACAGGAAGAGAGTGCAGCAAACAAAGAATCTATGAAGCATTGACCCAGGTGCATGGTTTAACCCATAGCCACATGGCTGTTGAAAGCCATGTAGAAAAGCCATGTTTCATGGTACTGCATGCTTCAGCAGCAATATACCATTTATAAAAACATTTGCACACTGTTCACAAATGAAGATTTCAAATATCAAAAGAATGCCTAAAGAAAAACTTTGGTATTTCACTTGGCTTTGGTGTATTACATATTTTTTATGATGCGAGAGATGTTAGCAGCCATATTCAAAAGAGTTCCTAGGAATGTGGCTGCTCAAAGTGAATGTTGACCAAAATTTCTTGAAAATCTCCCAATTCTTTACCAAGAATAAATCAGACAATAGATATTTCTATTTCATCCATCTATCCATCAATCTATCCAACAAAGATGGATAGATGGATGGATAGATGGATGAAATAGAACTAAATAGAATAACACAGGAAAGAATAAACAGTTGAAAATTTTCATTCTTCTAATGCAACAAGTAACTCAGAAAGCAAACACAGTAAATATAATCTAAAATATTTAAATAAATTACAATTGAAGTGAATTAATAACAGATAACTTTGAAAACTCTTGTACTATTAGGAGCTGAAATTCATTGGAATCATTTTAAGAAGAGAAGAAACAGTGACTCATCCTCCTGGAAAGGAATTTCAAGTGATAAAGCACCATGGATCTAACTTATATTCCCGAAGACCTATCCAGTTGTCCAAAATTTGGAAATAAATCCTGTCCTCCCACCAACCGCTCTTTTCACGTCCGGGTGATAATGTATTCGGTTATGACTGGAGCCATGGTTATCACTATTTTTGGCAACTTGGTTATAATGGTTTCCATATCGCATCTCAAACAGCTTCACTCTCCCACAAACTTTCTGATCCTCTCCATGGCAACCACGGACTTTCTGCTGGGTTTTGTCATTATGCCCTACAGCATGGTGCGATCAGTGGAGAGCTGCTGGTACTTTGGGGATGGCTTTTGTAAATTCCACACAAGCTTTGACGTGATGCTCAGCCTGACCTCCATTTTTCACCTCTGTTCCATTGCTATGGACCGATTTTGTGCTGTGTGTTACCCTTTACATTACACAACCACAATGACAAGCTCCACCATAAAGCGACTGCTGGCATTTTGCTGGTCAGTCCCTGCTCTTTTTTCTTTTGGTTTAGTTCTATCTGAGGCCAATGTTTCCAGTATGCAGAGCTATAAGATACTTGTTGCTTGCTTCAATTTCTGTGCCCTTGCTTTCAACAAATTTTGGGGGACAATATTGTTCACTACTTGTTTCTTTACCCCTGGCTCCATCATGGTTGGTATTTATGGCAAAATCTTTATCGTTTCCAAACAGCGTGCTCGAGTCATCAGCCATATGCCTAAAAACACAAAGGGGGAAGTGAAAAAACACCTATCCAAGAAAAAGGACAGGAAAGCAGCAAAGACCCTGGGTATAGTAATGGGGGTGTTTCTAGCTTGCTGGTTGCCTTGTTTTCTTGCTGTTCTGATTGACTCGTACCTAGACTACTCCACTCCCATAATAATACTGGATCTTTTAGTGTGGCTCGGGTACTTCAACTCTACTTGCAACCCTCTTATTCGTGGCTTCTTTTATCCATGGTTTCAGAAAGCCCTCAAGTACATAGTGTCAGGAAAAATATTTTGCTCCCATTCAACAACTGCAAATTTGTTTCCTGAAGCACATTAATAAAAAGCCGTTATGAAAGTAAATAGAATATTGCAAATGAGGTTGTTATTATTTTGACTTGCAGCACATACCTTAAATCCCCAGATCACTGCAAACATAATACTGTTAAATTTCAGTAATCTAGGTAAGTGTACTAAAACCTACACAAGAGGTACATTCACTACCTTTGACCAGTAAATCAATTACTCATTAATTTGTTAATTGTTAACTCACTTCCAATCCACACTCACCGCTGACTGGTGGGGGAAATGTACAAAAGAAATATAAAATATAGTTCAGAATAGGTTGGCCTAAATTTACATACATGAGACAATTAAAAAGCAATATAAGAAGTTTTTAAAAAGTGTTAATGGCTTTGGTGCATATCTGATACCACTCTAGGAATTCAGGAAAAGGAAAATTGTTGTGGCTTGTGGGTCCATGAAGAAAGCGTGCCTTAAGGTTGGCCTTTATTGTCAACTGCCTGCCTTATCATTTGTCTTGGGAGAATCGTTAACCATCACTTTATAAATTATTCAGTTATTTTCTGATACTTTTAGGCTCTCTACAAAGATTTTTCCATAGGAGAACCAGGTTGATTGTGAATCATCATATGCAATTTGAGCTTTCGCCTTTGTGATTATTTACTTTGTGGTTTACATTTGAAATGGCTTTCTGATTCCTGCTTCTCTAGCATCTTAATCCTCATGGTATGTCTCCATGATTGGCCAGCAATCACAAGGCCTCTCCCTGTACAAACTGGATTAAGGAGCTCTCCTGCTCGGGGTTTCAGATGACAGTTTACCATTGAGAAGCACCTGCAGGAGATCAGCTGGTGGAAGGAGGGTGAAATCGGGTGCTTATCCGAGGCAACCGCTCTGCCACGTTGCCCTGGGGCTGTTTGTGTTCCTCTAGGAAAGGCCACCTGGAGCCCCTCTCCATTGCAGTCATCCTCTCCGAAGTCCCATGACTGTCTCCTTCCCCTGCCACTTCTGGTCTAGCTGGAGTGGTGGTTCCCTGCTATTGCTGCCCCTGGCTACGAGACTGCTTTTTGCTGGTTTCCTCAAATACTGCTCACACCACACCCGAGTAAATGGTCCTTTATTAAACTCTCCTCAGTCACCCAGGTTGACTGTGCCATCTGTTTCCTGTTGGACCTGATGAAGGTAGTTTTTCATTGCTCTCAGATAAAGTTCTGAAATTCTTCCCAAAGGCATCAAGTTTTGCACGTACTCAACTTGGTCTTCTTTGTCCTTCCACATCAAATCTGTCCTCCCTGAAGCACATATCTCTGAAGGAATCACTGACCCCTCAGTCATTCACCCCATTTGCCCTATGTGGGGGCTAGTCACTGTCCTCTTCCATTTGGCTAATTTCTCATTTTATTTTTAAGATCAGTTCGTCAGCTTGAGTTTTCTATGTTCTTTTCGTGTATAGAAAAGATATGTTGACCAGGCTCGGTGGCTCAGCCTGTAATTCCAGTACTTTGGGAGGGTGAGGTGGGCAGATCATGAGGTCAAGAGATCGAGACCATGCTGGCCAACATGGTGAAACCCCATCTCGACTAAAAATACAAAAATTAGCTGGGTGTGGTAGCTACTTGGGAGGCTGAGGCAGGAGAATCACTTGAACCAGGGAAGCGGAGGTTGCAGTGAGCTGAGATCGCACTGCACTCCAGCCTGGGCCACAGAGCAAGACTCCATTTCAAAAAAAAAAAAAAAGAAAGAAAAGATACTTCAAGGTAATTTTGGCTTTTGTAACTAGTATTTCATTTATAAAATAATATTGAAAAACCTAGCTCTTCTAAAATTTTACTTAATATGTAACTTTTATTTAAATATAATTATAACTTACAAACAGAAGTTATTCTGTATGTAAATTCAGCAACCTTTAACACCTTTTAAGTGGCAGTTACAGACTAGTGAATTGAATTCCCTTAATATTTTATTTGAATTTATTAAATTAAAACGCTCAAGTTCTCTTATTGATGATTTAATTGTTAGACACATAAAATCTTCTATAATACTTAAATTGTAAACTTAATGACTTACACAGTGAATTTGAAGATTCCTAAAACTATAATATCTTTGATAAACATATTAAACTTCTCTTTTGCCTTTCAACTTAAAAATTATGTCTAGACCAATTATTTAATAATATATTCTAAGTGGTAATCACAATGTTATTGTAAATATTTTAACACGCTAAATTCTTGTAAACATTACCAATATTATATATGCTAATTTGAATCTTGGTTGTTTTACATACTATCACATATTAGAGGTTCATTTTATGTCAGTAAACATAGCCCTGCCAAATTTCTTGAAAAGTCTAAAGAAGATTCGATTATTTGGAAGTATCCTAATTTATTTAACTAGATCCCTACTGTTTCTGAACCTTCGCTACAACAAATAATGTTACAATAAATATCCACAAACATATTTCTTTATGGGAATGTATCAGTAAATTCTGTGGTTGTTGGATTCTTTTGTTATATATTGCATTCAATCACAGAAGCACGTCCTCACCAGATCTAATTGAAAAAGACATTAATAAAAATAGAAGCATTTCTAAAAACAACACAAGATGTTTGTATTATATCACTGCTTCTTCTGTGATTGAATGCAATCCATATTTCTTGCTGCCCAGCAATGGGGATATAGCACCGAACGCAATGGTAAACCAGAATTAAACTCTGTCCTCTAGCTATCTGCATTCTGATGAGAGAAAATAAAACATGTGGACAAATGAATGTATGCTTTGCAAGGCTTTTGGTCAATAAAGTAAAAGAAATGTTATTTAAATCATTTGAATTTTGCATTTAATTCAGATTTATTTGTTATTTAGTGTATGAGAAAAAATCCTATTAAAATTTAAGACTTCAGTTTATGAGTACCTGTTAGTCTGGTTGGTGTGTTTTTTTCCTTTCTTTCCTTGCCTCTCTCCCCTCCTTCCTTCCTTCCTTCCTTCTTCTTTCTCTCTCTCTTTTTTTTTTTAAATTTATCCTTTATTTACTTTGTTCTTTTACCTTTATTCTATATTACTTTCTTCTTCTTTGGGGATGAGCAGTTAAGAGTGGTTTACTGGTATGGTAATCACAAGGAAAGACCATATCTTTTTCATGTCCAAAGCATGTAACCTTTTTCCTTTTACAAATTAACCTTTGTTGTTCCTACTTTTAGAAATCATGAAATCCTGGAATTCCAGGAGTCATTTTATTCTCCATGGAGCTCCAGCATTGCTGTCAGAGCAGCTCCTCCTGGTGACCGATTGGTGAGTTCAGAGCCTGTGCATTAAGCTGTCAGGTTGGGAGAGAATTGAGGAGTCATCTTCATGCCAAATCATTTTATTTAGCCAAATACCATGAAAACATTTGAGTTCTTTCCTGGACCTGGACCTGGTCAAATATGTAAAGCCATTAATAGATCTTCTCCCTCAAGCAAGGCATGTAAATGTTTACATTTTGTCAAACTGTAAACAATAATGAACCAGCTCTATGTGGAAAATAATTTAAACAACAACAACAACAATAATAATAATAATTTGCCTCTCTAAGAGGACTCTTTCCAAGCTCCTGAGGAACCAGCTGTAGTCAGGTAGCATCCTTACCTCAGAAGTCTGAGAACACATTTTGAGAGGCCCTGTTCTGTGCTTCTAGGTTCTGCTAATCCAACCACTACTTCTTTCCCCAGTCTAGAGGGGTAGATGCCTCCTACAGTTACTATTAGCAGTGACCTCAGCAGGGTTTGTTTTCATTTTTGTTTACAAATGCTTTTTGCTCTTTAAGTTTTCAAATGTATTTTAAAATATTTTTCTAAATTAATTTCTTTCTGTTGAGATAAAAATTATTCCTTTCTAGTCTCCTGACTGGCCCCTGATTAAAGCAATCCAAATTTATAAAAATATACTATGAAGTAATTAGGACAGAAATTTGGAAAGAAAAGTTTAATAAACCAGGATGAGTATGTAAAGGAAATCCAACATCTTCCAGCCATCCCCATTCACAAAGGCATCTAATTTCATGAAGAATATCCTCAGAGGATATAATAAAGTTAGTCCTTATCAGCTGATTTAAATATGAATAATTTGCTTCTATTTCTATAAGAACAAGCTTTGGGTCAGGCTCAGTGGTGGCTCATCCCTGTAATCCCAGCACTTCGGTAGGCTGAGGTGAGCAGATCACCTGAGGTCAGGAGTTCGAGACCAGCATAGCCAACATGGTGAAACTGAAACCCTGTCTCTACTAAAAATACAAAAATTAGCTGGGCATAGTGTTAGGTGCCTGTAATCTCAGCTACTTGAAGGCTGAGGCAGGAGAATTGCTTGAGCCTGGGAGGCAGAGGTTGCAGTGAGCCAAGATCGTGCCACTGCACTCCAGCTTAAGCAACAGAGAGGGACTCTGTCAAAAAATAAATAAATAAAAGTAAAAAAGCCTTTCTGTTCTCCAAAGTGTTGTGTATTATTTAAGTAAAACAACTTTGTGGTGTTGATGAATAATAAAATTATCAATGGAAACTCCCTGAAGCTTAGTGTCTGGAATTATGGCACACTAACAGAAATGTCTTCCCCAGTAATCATGAAAATACCCTCATGGTGATGAAGAGTCCTCTTTTCATCCAATTATGTTGAAACATTGTTTTGCATTTAGCTTCGGCTAGGACCTTTATCTGAAAAATTATCAACTTAAAAGAACTGCAGTATGAAGGAATATCAGTGAGTTGTGCATGGCAGGAAAAAGAAAAGATATAAATGAGTTAAACTTTCACTAGAGATTAAAGACTTCACAGAATGAATGCATTAGCTAACATTTGGTAATAAGTGGATGGAGCATGGGTTGGATTTCAACTAAATTTTCTTTTTCCTCTCTCCCATCCTTCTTTCCTTTCTCTCTTCCTCCCTTCCTTCCCTCTTTTTCATTCTTCCTATCTTTGGCCTTGTGTAAGGCTAGTCTGTAATGTCCCTCTGAGGTCATAGCAATGTTTGCACAGAACTGATGCTCCCTCTGAGGGCCGTTTCTCTGGTGAGTCAGTATAATCTCTTGCTGGCAGCACACTGAAGATTGTGAAAAGACACACTTGTCAAAAGGACAACATAGGACACTGCCCCAAGAGGCATATTTTAGGCATAAATACTGGTAACAGCACAGCCTGCTAGGAGCCTACCTATAATAGTATGGCCCCAAGTTCCTAGGAAATTAGCAGGGCAAACAACAAGAGAACATGGTGCAAATTTGCTTGGTAAGAAACTGTAGCATAATAGATAACTCACCTTTCAATGGTGTTAATTTCACCAACCTAGTTAGCCAAATTTTGACAAGCCAAAGGAGAATATTAGGACAGAAAAAAATCAGATAGGTTTATTTTCTTTGTTTGCTATTTTTGCATGTTAAAAGATATCCCTCTTAAAATATTGAAGCACAAAAATAAATCTGGGTCATCTTTTTTAAATTACCGAGATTTGGAAGAAACAATGAAAGGAAGACCCATGGCAAACCTTTCTTAAATCTAATTTACCGATAATTTCCCTTACCCATGCCACTATTGTATGGGTGAGATATATCAAAGTAAGATAAAATCATTATTTTTGTGAAAGTGGCTGTAGAAGTAGAGTGTTTGGGCTATGTAACCAGTAAGAGAGAAATCATGCCTGATAAAGTAGTACGATATGTCCTCTCCTAGTTTTTTCCATTTACTTACAATGCATTGCTGAACTAATTGAACTACATTTCCCCCTTCTTATTTGAGGAAAATATGTATACACTAATATACTTTCAGAGTTCTAGTACTGGAGAAAAAATTATTCCATAAATACCCTTTTCCTTGAAATGCCCATAATTGTTTACATTTTCAAAATTATTTCAGAGTTCTTGTTTATGTTTTATTAGTCTATAGTCTTCTTTCTTAAAGAACTACATTTGAACTAAAAAACTATGCAATCTTGCTCTTTTCTCCAGAATTATCAATAAATGTTTCTTTCTACCTCCTAGAAGAAATAACTAATAATTTCTATAGGTGGTTGTTTGCAATGTTATAATTAATTTAGCCCTTTGTTGCTGATGCTCGGGGAAATGTTACTGTTAAAAAAGAAAAAAAGTTACAATAATACTCCATGATAAAAGTGAGAAGCCATAAACGGTTTAACTTTATTTGTTTTTTTAAAAACACCATAGCTATCTTTCCTGAAGGTGAATCTCCAAAGAAAAGGAATCTCTATTCTGTTAAGTTTTAAATAATAAAACTCCAACTTGATTTAATTTCATAATCATTTCCCTTTAGCAAATCAGCAAGCCTGCAGTCATATTTGCATTTAGTTACTTGTTTTCATAACTTTTTGCCAACACTTAAGATAGGAGTTTGAAATTATTCTTATCTTTGACATTACCTTAACAATTCACCCACGTAATAATTTTTAAAATAAATGTGTATGTCCTACCCTATCTTTTTGTCTTAATCTCACACTTAAATGTTTAACTATTTCCCTAGTATGTGTAACTGTAATATATGAGAGAATACTGTTAATTTCTAGAAATTGTTTCATGCCATGTTTTTCAAATAAATAAATAAATAATTCACTTTACAAACTGAGGAGGTTAAATTATATTCTTTCAGTGATTAGGTTTTCAAACATGGAATTTAAAACTTTAAAAACTGTATAATGAAATGTAAAATTTTGTATGGGGAATGTTCTGTTTATGAATATATAATGGCAAATGCTGAAGTGACTTTGTAGTTGTTAGTTATCTTAAAGATTGATTTCAAAACGAATTGAAAAAGAATGGAGGACAAGTTTTTAAATTACAAATGCAAAGGAGATAAAGAGCAAGCTAAATTTAACTTATTAAATAAAGTGTTAGATACTAAGATTTGATTATTTGCAGGCTTTTAGAGCTTTGGAACCAAAGTGGCAAGTAACCAATGTATTCTGTGTATTCTGATTGCTAGTCTGCACTTTGTAAAGGAGCTGAACACATCTTTGTTCTTCTTACATTGTATTTCCCTATAACTTGGTTTTTCAAGTACAACTTAATTGTTTAACACGTGATTGGTATTTTTTTAAAAAACTCTAAAGGAAAAAATAGAGAAATCAAGTTACTATATCCAGAGCAAATAAAATATGTCATAATGTTAGCATTTCAAATAATACACAGATATTGGAAATTATTGCTAAGCTATTGTAGCAAATAGTGAAAATAGTATTTTTAAAGATGCTTGTATTTTGCTTGTATTTTTATTAATGTCTCTTTCAGTTAAATCCAGTGAGGATGTGCTTGTGGGTTCATTTTCCCAAAGGACCACTGAGTTTTTAGCCTATTCTCAGGCCAAAGTCCATTTCGACTGGCCTTAGGTCACTTCAGTCCCCAGAATTATACATCCAACTCCAGCTCTGGAAAAACAAATCAAACCATGTCATATTCTGGGTGGGTCAGTACCATTATTTTCATATTATAAAGGCAATAGCATTAATTATACAAAATGATAGATTAAACAATGAGCACTCACACATATCACATTTGTTACAAATATGAGACAAAAACAGGGGAAGGGGACCTCAATTTGAATTTGAATTCGTGAATACAGCTGCTAAATGAAAGAAGATAAGCCACAGATTTGTAGAATCTGTTATTTGTGGATTTTTCTTTATATTTTTGATTATTCATGTATAACTTTGCGATCCTTAGCATATTTTTAGTTTGCCATAATACAGCTCAAACTCTAAAAACTATGTTGTTCTCCATATTGGAGAGAGAAATGTTTCCTTAATTGAATAGCATGTCATAAGTGGCAAGATGGAAAGCATTATTGGCAAATGCCCACACATAAAGTTAAAAAAGAAGCATCAGCATAATCTTCAGATCATAATTATTGTAAAGCTAAACATTAAATAATAGTTCCACAGTTTCTGATCATCCTTGAGGGGCTTTTATTGTTTAAAAAATGTCCAGTGTAAGTGCGACAGGAAAATCTCAATCTGCCTATGGATTTGGAATCCCGAGTAAGGTTAATATTAGGGCACCTGGAACGTGCATTCACCTGTATTACTGAGAGGATGATGACCTAATAGCAATCCAGTTTTCTTTAGCCCCTTCCTATTCAAGGAGTGGTCCTTGGACTAACAACACTGGCATCTTCTGAGAGCTTGGATGCAGACTCTCAGCCCTACCCCAGAATCAGAATCTGTGTTTTAAAAAGATTCCTAGGTGATTTGTATGCATGCAAAGTTTTGGGAAGCAGTGCTCCTGGTCAGGAGGGAATTCACAGTTGGATTGTACATGCCTGTTTAGTTTGGCCTCTGAAAAAAGCTGTGCTGCTGGTGATTTGTATTGTTTTACTGTGTCTTTCTTACACAGAACTGAGATGAACACAGCACTTTTGAACAAGATTCATAGCACTCATGTGACAAAGACAATGAATTTTCCTAACCCTCGGACTCCCCCAGCAGTACAGTTTTGCTTTAGTTCAGTTAACAATTCATGCCCTAGAAATGTGAGGCCAGTGCCAAGTGTCTGGGCCATGTACCTGGTCATGACTGGGGCTATAGCGATGACCATGCTGGGCAACATGGTAGTGATCATTTCCATTGCTCACTTCAAGCAGCTCCACTCCCCCACCAACTTCTTGATCCTCTCCATGGCCACCACTGACTTTTTGGTGAGCTGTGTGGTCATGCCCTTCAGTATGATCAGATCCATCGAGTCTTGCTGGTATTTTGGAGACTTCTTTTGCAAAGTCCACAGCTGCTGCGACATCATGCTCTGCACCACCTCCATTTTTCACCTCTGCTTCATCTCCATTGACCGCTACTATGCTGTTTGCGACCCACTGCAATATGTAACCAGAATTACCATCCCTGTCATAGAACTCTTTCTACTCATCAGTTGGTCCATCCCCATCCTTTTTGCCTTTGGCCTGGTATTCTCAAAACTAAACATAATTGGTGCAGAAGAGTTCATTGCAGCCATTGACTGCACAGATCTGTGTGTGTTAATATTTGATAAGCTCTGGGGCTTACTGGCCTCCTTTATAGCTTTCTTTCTCCCTGGGACAATCATGGTGGGAATTTACATACACATTTTTACAGTAGCCAGGAAGCATGCTAAGCAAATCGGCACAGGTTCTAGGACTAAACAGGCTGGGTCAGAAAGCAAAAAAAAGGCATCCTCTAAAAAAGAAAGCAAGGCCATCAGGACCTTAGGCATCGTCATGGGAGTGTTTGTGTTGTGCTGGCTGCCCTTCTTTGTCTTGACGATCACAGATCCTTTCATTAATTTTACAACCCCTGAAGATCTGTACAGTGTCTTCCTCTGGCTAGGCTATTTCAACTCCACTTTCAATCCCATTATATATGGCATGTTTTATCCTTGGTTTCGCAAGGCATTGAGGATGATTGTCACAGGCAGGATCTTCCACCCTTACTCTTCCACCCTAAGCCTGTTTCCTGCCCATGCTTAGGCTGTGTTCCTCATTCAATAGGACTCTTTTCTGGTGGGGTATCTTGAATGCCCTTTCTTCACACAAGTAGGGGCATGGATTGACTAGATAAGATTCCTCCAGGTGACGTAATGAACATGTAGGTAGGAGTCATAGAGCTAGCCTTCCAGGTGTACTAAAGCTACTAAAGTGGTCCTTCTGGGGCTTTCGAGACAGACAACTCCAATAAAAAGAATCTCTCCCAAGCCTTGCTGACTCCTGAGAGCCCAAATTAAGGATCTAGAATTTTACTCCTTTGGCTTAAATCATATGGAGATTTTCTCACTTTAACTTGAAAACATCAGATGCGAAAGCAAAGTTGGTTTCCACAATCATTGACCAGCCATGTATATCTGAGTTTATCTAAATCTTTCATTTTTTTTTTTTTTGAGATGAAGTCGCAGTCTGTTGCCTAAGATGGAGTGCAGTGGCACAATCTGGGCTCACTGCAGCCTCCATCTCCCGGGTTCAAGTGATTCTCCTGCCTCAGCCTCCCTAGTAGCTGGGACTACAGGTACACGTCAACATACCTGGCTAATTTTTGTATTTTTAGTAGAGAAGGGGTTTCACTGTGTTGGCCAGACTGCTCTTGAATTCTTGACCTTGTGATCTGCCCGCCAAGGCCTCCCAAAGTGCTGGGATAACAGGCATGAGCCACTGCGCCTGGACTGAGTTTATCTAACTCTCTCTTGAGATTGTTAATGCTCGTTAGGGGAGTGGGAGAGAGCCTGGGCATACAGGAAGCCTGAGTTATGGAGCATGCTAGTGACATAGAAGGGGAGAAAAATGCAGACAGTTGTAGTTACTTCCAATTTTATTGATTTTGGCTTAAACACCTTTTCAGAAAGAATTGATATGAGATTTGCAGTATTTGTTAAAATTGGACTGTTTTACTAAATGAGATAAATGAATAAAGAGTTTAGGAAAATATTCTTTCTTTCTCCCAATATACACTTTTGATCTATGTATGTAGGCAGTCTTTGTGTACATATATTGGGGATGTGTCCATGTCATTGCATGTGTGTGCACACATATTCATTATCCTCGCACATTGAACTTTACAAGGGTGTCCATAAACATTAGCTCAATTGTTTCTCAAAACACCTCCATGTGCTCTTCCTAGGCTAGGCCAAGGAGAGTGAAGCAGCCATTTTCATTCCTCAGCCAAATCTCCTCTTCCCAGTACTCATCTAAGTTGAGCAGAGTAGCCATTATCTCAGGGGGAATGGTGACTTCCATGATACTTGCTCTCTGTATTACAAGCCACTCAGTTCAACGAACATTTACTGAGAACCTACTATGTGCCAAGTATTGCTCTAATTGCCTGTGATTTGGAGATAGATAAAACTTAAACCCTGGCCTCAAGGGGAATTTTGACTTCATAGGAGAGACCATAGCCACTCAGTTACATGACAGGGTAATATGTCTTACAACAGAGCCAGGGACAAGAAGCCATGAGAGCATGGCAGAGGAAAATGTAGCCTGGCATGGGGTTGTGGAGAGACTGCCTGCATTTTTGACCAAAGGACTGTAGCATCAGGTTTGATAAGGGAGACAGAGCCTCTATTAGAGTCAAGGGAAAGCTGGGAAAGCGCAGTTAGAGCATCAACGAAGGGGTCACTAAGCCAACTTCCCGAAGATCAGCATGAGGAAGCAAGTTTGAGCAAGTACTTTCACCCACTGAAGTGAAACTGCAAAGACAGGGTGTGTGGCAAAGTTTGTGGTGAGCTGTTGCCCCTGGGTAGCTACAGCTCTGTGGTCCTTACCCAGGAATTCAGTGGTAGACCTGGGACCACTGTTGCTTAGCAATGTCAGCAGACAGGAAGAAGAGCCAGGTGCAGAATGGAGCTAGGCCAAGGAGGGAGGCTGAGAGGAAACACGTCAGCTTTCTTTGTCCATCATAGCATCTTCCTGTGAACACCTTCAGGAGAATGGCCACAGCTTCACATCTGCTTTCCAAATCTCACACACGTTCCTCTAACCTGGAATAAAATCCAGAAAGAGATTCTGGATGATACAGTTCTCAGCTTAAGTTGTCACAGCACGACTCATTACCGTAAATCAAATATAGAAAACAGCAAGATATCTGTGTGGGAACAGAATAAGTTCAGCCATGCCGAAATAGGAGAAGCTGCAAGGATGCCGGGGAGCACCTGATATGCTCTGCCAAAAGGCTCGACTTGGTCCATTCAGTGTGTGGGATGCATTAAGGTAGATGAACGTTTTCAATACTAGATCTTTTTGATTTAAAAAAACTTTTCGTGGGCACATAGTAGTTGTATATATTTATGGGGTACATGAGATGTTTTGATACTTACCCAGCAGTGAAATTACTGAATTCTATGATCGCTCTGTTTTTAATTTATTCAGACAGGGCGTGGGTTTTGGAGTAAAACAGACCCAAGTTCCAACTTGGCCAATTCCTCAGTGAATGACCTTGGACAACTTGCTTTCCCTTTCTGAGCCTTCACTTCCTAATCTACAAAACAAAAACAGTAAGCCTTCTCTGCTGCTGAGGGGATCAGTGGGCTTTGCAAACAAGAAACAGCCAATACATTCTTAACATTATTAATATTTTTCTCTCAAAGATTTTAAAAAGCCACTTCTTTAACGGAAAAGATTTTTCCATCTAAAAGTGGCATAGACCTTGTAAAGACCTAGTAGTTCTAAAATATGAAACAAGGGATTGAGCTAATACATGCATTCAAATATGAGTTTTGTTGAAAATTTATTTTTATTTTCATTCAGAAAGTTTGCTAATAGCTTTTTATCATGTTTAAATGTTATTTATAGTTCTAACTGGAAATGTAAAATCTCTGTGATGATTGAAAAGACAGTGTATTGCTTTATTCTTGCACTGCTATAATGAAATACCTGAGGCTGGGTAACTTATAAATAAGAAGTTTAACTGGCTTCGTGGCTCTGCAGGCTGTACAGGAAGCATGGCTGGGAAGCCTCAGGGAACTTAGAATTGTGGCAGAAGGCAAAGGGGAATCAGGCACATCTTACATGGCTGAAGCAGGAGGAAGACGCGGGAGGAAGGTGCTACATGCTTGTAAATCACCAGATCTCGTGATAACTCACTGACTCTCAAGAGAACAGCACCAAAGGGGAAATCTACCCCCATGATCCAATCCCCTCCCACCAGGCCCCACCTCCAACACTAAGGATTACAATTTGATGTGAGATTTTCATGGGGACACAGACCCAAACCATATCAGACAGATTCTGAGGAATCAAGAACTATTCTGTCCTATGTGCTGGCAAAGGCAGGCAAAGGCTATCCATAGACAACACGCTATAGCAAGAGAGTCTCTGAACCTGGGTGAGGTGTGCCACTTTGAGCTTGTACTAAGAACACTTCCATCTGGCTTCATAATCTCAGGCTATCATAATTAGTACAGTCTCATTATAATTTATTTTGTTAAAGTTGTCAGTAATTGGAAAATAAATTTGGTTTCTAGAATTTGATAGTAACACTCCAGACCATAAATGAGAATTAAGCAACAATTTCTAAATATTCCATGAAACATTTTCAAATCCTTATGAAAAAGAAAAATTTCCCAAGTATGCATAGCTGTATTCAAAATTAGAAGGAGCTAGGTTGTCTAGACTAATTTTTAGTCTGGGGTATTTCTCTTGTAGGTTTCAGGCACAGCTAATAGTACAAAGACTATATTGTCACTGGTTAGGGGACCTGGGACAAAGTTTAATATGTGAGCATGCTCAAGACCCATTCTTCTTTCTTGGACTACAAATGTAGACATTTTTTCCTTTGGTAAAAGTTATACAGGCTTATTACAAAGAACAAAATAAAACTTCAAGTACTCGAGAAAAGTACAATGAAGGAAGTAATTCCAAAACCAACCAGAGATCCGCTGTCAACTCTCTCTCCTTGAATACATGGACTCACAGAGATTGATTTTGCTAATTTTGCTTTCTGTCTTTTGATATCTGTCTGTTTTACTTAGTAAACTGTCATAAATATATTGGTCAACAGCAATAGAACTATATCATTAATTTTAATGATTGCAAAATACCTTATTGCGTGAATTCTACTATAGTTACCATAGTTTGTTTAATCCATCCCCTATTGGAGAACATTCAGGTTATTTCCATTTTTTACTACTATTAATAGTGCACCACAGAATATCCTTTAGCATGCATAGTTTGTCTTGTGTGATCATCTCCCTGGGATATATTCCTTGAATTTGTAATGCTGGTTCCAATGATTCATTATAACTATAAGATACATGTTACATACACTTCCACCCCTTGTTCCAAAGGATTTAAGAATGGCTTACATGAATGTATACAAGAAAAAGAGAATTGACAAGACTGTTTTTTTAAGTATGTTTATAAAAAAATGAAAATAGAACAAAGTGGGAAATGAGACTGGGAAAGGCAATATGAGGACACTGGAACCAAGAATGGCTCAAGGCCATAGGACTCAGTCAAATGCACCTGGAGATTAATCCTAGCCTCCTGAGTCCTGGGCCTACGCTTTTCTTGTGAGTCTCACAACCATCCTCTCTGTGCTTCCTCTCTGCTCTTCTGAAACTGCCTCCTTGATCCCCGTTACTCTTGTGCTGCCTCAGGGGGGTCACAGGCCCTTCTGTCCAATAAAACCTCTCCTAGAGCAGCAACATAACTTCTTTTAATTTTATTGTAAATTGACACATAATAATTGTACATATTAATGGGGTACATGCAAACATTGTGTAATGACCAAATTAAGATATTTAGCATATTCATCACTTCAAACATTTGTCATTCCTTTGTGGTGAGAACATTCAAAGTCCTGTCTTCTAGTTGCTTTGAACATACGATACTGTTAACTATAGTCACCCTACTGAGAAACAGAACACCAGAACTTGTTTCTCCTAACTGTAACTTAGTACCCATTCACCAATTTCTCCTTACCATCCACTCCTTCCTACACTCCCCAGCCTCTGATAACCACTATTCTCTTGTGTACTTCTATTAGATCAGCTTTTTTAGATTCCACCAATAACTAAGACTGTGATATTTGTCTTTCTGTGCCTGGCTCATTTCACTTAACATAATGTCCTCCAGGTTCATCCATGTTGCTACAAGTAATAGGATTTCATTCTTTTTTAATGGCCATTTGGTATTCAATACTGTATATATATCATATTTTTTAATCCACTAATCCATTGATGACCAGTTAGGTAGATTCCAAATTTTGGCTATTGTGAATAGTGCTGCAATAAATATGGAGTGCAGGTATCTCTTCAACATACTGACTTAATTTCCTTTGGATAAATACCCAGTAGTGTCATTGCTAGATCATATAGGAGTTCAATTTTTAAATTTATGAGGTACTTTCATGTTGTTATCCACAATGGCTATATTAATTTATATTCTCACCAACAGTATATAAGTGTTCTTATTTCTCTGCATCCATGCTAGCACTTGTTATTTTTTTGCATTTTTTTATAATGGCTATGCTAATTGGGACAAAATGATATCTCATTGTGATTTTGATATGCACATCTCTGATAATTAGTCAGCAGTCCACAACCTTTTTGTCACCAGGGACCAGTTTTGTGGAAGACAATTTTTCCACGAATGGGGTTGTGAGATGATGGTTTCAAGATGAAACTGCTCCACCTCAAATCATCAGGCATTAGATTCCCATAAGGAGCACTCAACCTAGATCCCTTGCATGCACAGTTCACAGCAGGATTTGTGCTCTTATGAGAATCTAACGCCACCGTTGATCTGAGAGGAGGCAGAGCTCAGGTGGTAATGCTCGCTTGCCACTGCTCACCTCCTGCTGGGCAGCCCAGTTCCTAGCAGGCTACAGACGAGTACCATTATCAGTGCCATTATAAGATATATGCTACTTCCACCTCCATTCCTTGTTCCAAAAGGATTTTGGAACTCTGGTCCATGGCTCAGGGATTAGGAACTGGTACCAATCTGTAGCCTCAGTGTTAAAGACCTTTGGATTAGTGATGCTGAGCTTTTTTAATGTATCTATTGGCCATTTGTATGTCTGATTTTTTTTTTTTTTAAGAAATGTCTGTTTCAGTGTTTTGCCCATTTCTTAATTGGATAATTTGCTTTTTCTGCTATTGAGCTGCTTAAGTTCCTTACACCTTTTCAGATGCAGAGTTTGAAGTATTTTCTCGCATTCTGCAGGTTGTCTCTTCATTCTGTTGTTTGCTTTCTCTGCTGCGCAGGAGCTTTTTAGTTTGATGTAATCCCATTTGTCTAGGTTTTCTTTTGTTGCCCGTGCTTTTGAGTTCTTACCTAAAAAATTTTTGGTCAGGCCAATGCCATCACGTGTTTCTCCTGTGCTGTAGTTTCAGGTCTTACATATATTAATTCATTTTGAGTTGATTTTGTATACCGTGAAATATAGGGGTCTAATTCCACTTTTCTGCATGTGAATATCACATTTTCCCAGTATCATTTATTGAAGGGATTTTCCTTTCCCTAATGTGTGTTCTTGACTGTCAAAAATCAGTTGGCTGTAAATACATAGATTTATTTCTCTGTTCTCTATTCTTTTGCACTGGTACATGCATCTATTTTAATGCCAATAGCATACTACTTGGGTTTTAATAGCTTTGTAATATATTGTGAAGTCAGGTAGTATGACGCCTCCAGCTTTGTTCTGTTTACTCAAGATTGCTTTGGCTATTCATGGTCTTTTGTGGTTCCATATTAATTTTAGGATTATTTTTCTATTTCTCTGAGAACTGGTATTTTAATAAGACTGTATTGAATTTGTAGATTACTTTGGGTAATATGATCATTTTAACAATATTAATTATTCCGATCCACAAACATAGAGTATCTTTCCATTTATCTGTGTCCTCTGCAATTTCTTGCAGCAGTGTTTTATATTTTTTATTGCAGATATCTTTCACCTCTTTGATTATGTGTATTCCTAGGTATTTCATTTTTTGTAGCTATTGTAAGTAGGATTGCTTTCTTGATTTTCTTTTACAGATAGTTTGCTATTAGTATATAGAAACACTGATTTTTATAGGTTGATTTTGTATCCTGCAACTTTACTGAATGTATTTATTAGTTCTAACAGTTTTTTGGTGGAGCTGTTAGGGTTTTCTACTAATATATATATGATCATGTAATAACAGCATCACTTCTAAAATGGGGAGTTCCCCATGTCTCATAACAGATTTAGTACCTGAGTATTAGGAGAAAAGCTGCTGATAAAGTCACACTATGTGAGTGATTTATTCATAGCATTCTTACAATGTTAATTTGTCCAGAGAATAATCAATTACTTTCCATTTGTCTCTCGTGTGACTAATAACTTGGGAAAGTTAACAGTTATCTGCACTAGATATCTATTCAAACTCTTGTCTACCCAACTCAGCTTTCTACATGCCAGAGACTACACTTTATGAATCTTAACTCACTAATACTCAAAACAAAATGGTGACATAGATAACATGCTATATTCAATTAATAGATGGGAAAACTGGACACAGTGGTGTTAAGTAATCTGAGACATAAAGACCATACTAGAATATATGTTGGTCAATAGCAATAGAACTGTATCATTAATTTTCACAATTGTAAAATATCTTATTGTGTGAATTATACTATAGTCACCCTAGTTTGTTTAATCCATCCCCTATTGGAAAACATTCAGGTTATTTCCATTTTTTACTGCTATTAATAATGTGCCACAGAATATCCTTTAGCATGCATAGTTTGTCTTGTGTGATCAAGAAACACTCTGTAAAATTCTGCGTTTTCAAATATATTTGTGTTACATATTCCATTTAAGTAGGCTTGATGTAATCTATTCCACAACCAAAAACCTTTCTCTGGCTGAGAGCGTTGGCTCACACCTGTAACCCCAGCACTTTGGGAGGCCGAGGCAGGTGGATCATGAGGTCAGGAGTTCAAGACCACCCTGGCCAACGTGGTGAAACCCCGTCTCTACTAAAAATAAATACAAAAATTAGCCAGGCATGGTGGCTGGCTCCTGTAATCCCAACTACTTGGAAGGTTAAGACAGGCAATTGCTTGAACCTGGGAGATGGAGGTTGCAGTGAGCTGAGATTGCACCACTGCACTCCAGCCTGAGTGACAGAGTAAGACTTTGTCTCAAAAATAATAATAAGAAGAAGAATAAAAAAAGAACAACAATAAAAAAACCAAAAACCTTTCTTTCTTTTCTTCTTCAGTCCTATTCCAGCTGCAAGACATTTGTTTGTATTTTACACAAGTTCTTGATCAAATAAATTATAAAGCCATAGGACTCCTTAGCCAATTATATGTGAATTATGACTTTTAAGCTAAAGAGATTTCAAGATACAGAGTAATGCAACATCCTTCCTTGGTCTGATTAGGTTCTGGAGCCAGAAATCTATTTCCACACATACGAAGTTGGCAGAAGGCAAGATTCCAGCAGTCACCAGGCTATAGGAAGCTTTGCTTTAGAAAACACCGGGTTTAGCCATGCATTTGTAGAGAAAAGAGAGGTGCATACCAACCTCCTTTCTTCTTTTTGACCTCCCCTACCTTCTCTTCCAGGCCCCTCTGGCAGATGTAATTTGGTGTTTCCTCTAGAATTCTGTCATTTTTACAACTTTAGTTTGATTGATATTGTGAAATGGTTTCTCTGTAACTATAAAGAGGCATATCAGCTTCTAAGATATCAAGAGGCAGAAAGAAGAATATGATTCAACATGTTATTTTCCTTGATAATATCCCATGAAATCAAGTTACACAGGTGTAATTATACATACTCTTACCAATGGGTATACAGAGGGACAGGAAAGGATGAAACAGGAATTTAACTCTTCTTCTTTCAGGTGAACTTTCATCTACCATGCTTTCTTCCACCATCACAAAATATAGAGCTCAAAAAACACACAATGATGAATCCTGTGTGGAAGTCACAAAGCACCCCTTCATTAACCAAAAAACTCAGGATCAATTATTCTCAACTATTACTCATGTTGAGAGAAATGTACACAAATAATCCTAAAGCAGAAGAGAAATAAGAAACTCACTAAAAATGAAATTAGAGAAGATATAGCAATCATCAGCAGGCAAGAATACCTTCAAAACATCCCAGAACTGAAGAGTTAAAAAAGAATATGTTCATCCAGTGTCTTTATTTTATCTCTAATTAATTGTCAGGGTAAGTGATTCTGCATTGAGGAGGAAATTTAAGCAACTGAGACTTGCAAATAGTGCAAACTAGGTCCCATGGTGCCTCTTCACAGCTTATTTGTATCATAGCACATGGAGGAGTAGTTTCTGTTGAGAGTATAAAATCACTAACTGTTTGCACATCTGTCATTACGGCCAACAGAAGAGTATTCTAACATTCCCTATGTGCATCTGCTCCCAGAAACATTCCTTCCCAGGAAGGAATTCTGATTCCTACCTGTGTAAGTAAGTAGCTTAGAAACCCTGAATTCAATATATTAGGAAATGGTTCACAGACTTATTGAAGATATTAAATAGATAAAGTTCTTTTGCATATAGAATAGTTCTATCAAGATGTGTGAACACTTTGTGTTATCATCATAAAATGTGCAGCATTTAAAACTAAAGTAGAGCAATTTCTGCTCTTTTAGCTATTAATATTTGCATGCTGAATTCTTCTCTTGGGAAGAGTTGATATGTAACTAAAAAATCTTAATCTGCTGATTTTATTGTCAATATATGTAATTCTTAGAGAAGCTAGAAGTTACACTTTCTGTAAGGAATAATTTATTAACAAGAATTAATTGGTCACTTGATTCAGATCATTGCTTTAAATATCACTTTACATTTGACAGAAGTACCGTATCAAAATGTAAGAGACATCCTCTATTATTTAATGCTATCTACTGATATAATCAGGGTTTCTTTGAGGAAACATTCAGCTTACATTCTCCTTTTCTTTCTTTAAGAATACTATCTACACTCGTTTTTTGTTTGGTTGGTTGGTTGGGTTTTTTTTTTTTGTACTTTAGGTTCTGGGGTACATGTACAGATCATGCAGGATTGTTGCATAGGTGCATACATGGCAAGGTGGTTTGCTGCCTTCATGCCCCCATCACCTACACTCGTTTTAAAGTCCTTAGTCACATAAACCAGGGCTAGCAGAAGAAACTCTCATGAAACCTTGAACACCATGCTGCATTTGATTTTCAGTGTACATTTGATTCAGTACGCAGGGACACTGTACTAGCTTCCAAACTGTAGTTTCATTTCCTCCTCTTCATTTTATATTGTGATTGTGTAGCAGACTTTTTTTTTTTCGCCCCCCAGTGGAGAAGGTGGGCAGTTTCCAGAGAGAGGAAGCACAGAAACCATAAATGAGAGCTGTCTTCATTCAAGGGGTTGAAGAACACCCTGCAGCGTTCTGCTACCCAGTGAATGGGTCTTGCCCCAGGACAGTACATCCTCTGGGCATCCAGTTGGTCATCTACCTGGCCTGTGCAGCAGGCATGCTGATTACCGTGCTAGGGAATTTATTTGTGGCATTTGCTGTGTCCTACTTCAAAGTGCTTCACACTCCCACCAACTTCTTGCTGCTCTCCCTGGCCCTGGCTGACATGTTACTGGGTCTGCTGGTGCTGCCCCTCAGCACCGTTCGCTCAGTGGAGAGCTGCTGGTTCTTCGGGGACTTCTTCTGCCGCTTGCACACCTACCTGGACACCGTCTTCTGCCTCACCTCCATCTTCCATCTCTGTTTCATTTCCATTGACCGTCACTGTGCCATCTGTGACCCCCTGCTCTATCCCTCCAAGTTCACGGTGAGGGTGGCCCTCCAGTACATCCTGGCAGGGTGGGGGGTGCCCGCAACATACACTTCCTTCTTCCTCTACACAGATGTGGTGGAGACAAGGCTCAGCCAGTGGCTGGAAGAGATGCCTTGCGTGGGCAGTTGCCAGCTGCTTCTCAATAAATTTTGGGGCTGGTTAAACTTCCCTTTGTTCTTTGTCCCCTGCCTTATTATGATCAGCTTGTATGTGAAGATCTTTGTGGTTGCTACCAGGCAGGCTCAGCAGATTATCACATTGAGCAAAAGCCTGGCTGGGGCTGCCAAGCGTGAGAGAAAAGCTGCCAAGACCCTGGGCATTGCTGTGGGCGTATATCTCTTGTGCTGGCTGCCCTTCACCATAGACACAATGGTCGACAGCCTCCTTCACTTTATCACACCACCACTGGTCTTTGACATCTTTATCTGGTTTGCTTACTTCAACTCAGCCTGCAACCCCATCATCTATGTGTTTTCCTACCAGTGGTTCAGGAAGGCACTGAAACTCATGCTGAGTCGGAAGGTCTTCTCACTGCACACACGCACTGTTGATTTGTACCAAGAATGATTCCTTCTACTAAATCCAGGCAAGGAGTAGGACCTCACAGGAAGGACGAGTGGCACTGTGACCATGGGCTGTGTGGTACTGAGTTTGTGGGCATGCTTCCAGGGCAGCATGGGTTAAGCAGAGGAGAAAGACAAGCTCCTTAATTTTGAAAGAGATGAAGCTTTCCCCTCATTCAATGTTTTTATAGTGCATTGGAGGAAAAGGAGAGCGTGAAATCATCTTAATAGCCGCTGGATAAGCCAGACACTGTGCACATACTTGGTTCCTAATTCATTGCTTCCTTGAAACAACTAAGATGCAAAGATGGAAGGAACGGAGCACTGAGGTCTGGCTTTCTGAGTTCTCACACTGGTTCTGCCACATGGAGCAGCCAGGAGAGATTTCAACAATCTTTGAATCCTCCCTCCTCCCACCACAGAGTTTTCTCATTTAAAATTAGGGGTCTGTATTATTTTCTTTCCACTGTGTTCTTAAGTGAAAATATGGTATGATCTAACTTTAGGAAACCTAGTTTGAATCATAATTTCACTTCATATTTCATAATCATAATCAAGTATTTAGAATGTCTCTTTCTTAAAATGTTCATTTTAGAACCCCCATCTCCTAAAAACCCAAGCACTGAGCAGATTTGTCAGCCAGGTTTGTCCATTGCAATAACCACTCAGTAAAAGTTCCATATTCTTGAAGGAATATTTTTCTTATCTTTTTGAATAATTTAAACCTGAAAATACTTAGAATATTTGGTTAAGTGATAATTATCCACATCTTTTCATTTTATTATTTCTTCCTTTAAATTTCTCTCACATAAGTTAGACCTGCTATCTTTCCAGGGACACCAGGACATGCTTTTGTTTTTGTTTTTTTTTTTGTAAAGCCACTGTGCTACATGCTTGCTCAGCACTGAACTGAAGGTTTCTCAGCAGCGATTACTGGTAAGGGCACTGGTACCATTACACACACCCTGCCTATCTTCTGAATATTTTCCTAAAGCATCTAATCACTGTTCCTTTATATTAGTTACTGATATTTTTTCAAATTAGTAATTGCTTAATTGAAAAACTTCTTTATAAATTAGTTCAAAGCCTCTCAACTACAGATGCACAGATGGGTATAGCTACAGATAAAGATACAGGTGTACCAATCTCAATATGTAACTTAGACAATGAAGGAGGGAGTGTATTTCAAGAGCAATTCATATGTCAATACTCAGATAAGTAGTCATTAAACAAATTACTTAAAACAATCGTTCACATGTCAATAATAATTAGTAAAGGAGTAAAAATTTGTTTTGTCAATGAAGTTAACTAAAATAGGTTTATACCATTGATTTATATATAGATACATGGAGAGAGAGAGAGAAGTGATATTGACCCCCAAACTTTCTTCCTTATTTAAAAAAATTTGTCATAAAAATATTTTTCTATGTATTTTTTATCTCTTAATTTTTCTTTGGAATTAATTATAGTTTCTTTTGTTGTTGTTAACTCTTAGGCATTATTAAATAATAAATTACAGATGAATTATAAACTAAAACTTATCCTGGTATATATAGTGTTGCAATATTAAGATGCTAGAAATACTGTGCCTTTTATATAACAATAAATACAATTTGCAACCTATAAGTGAGTCATTCTTTTAAAAAGCATGTATTTCCCTTGCCTTGCTAAAAATAAGCTCCCCTCATTCCCAATCAACTGGGCATAGCAGTCTCCATCTTGGAAGTAAGAGCTCTGAACTAGGTGGAGCTCTGAACTAGTCACTTTCACAGAACAAAGAAGTGATTCTTTTTGCACATATTACTGTTTCCTGTTAGGTGGAGAAGGCTGCCTTAGCCAGAGAGGCCCCCAGTGAACAGAAGGGAAGGAACTGACAGTTACTGAGAACCTATGATGTTCTGCATCTCACTTAATGCCTATAAACCTGAGAGGTGGATATTATGACCCTTACAGGGCACACAGATGAGACCCGCAAAGATTTGGTAATCTACCTTGGTCTCCTTACTTAAAAGCTCTTAACCTATCTTCTTACTTGAAAACTGTTAACCTGTCTCCTACTTCTCTGAAATATTAGGGAAACCTGGACAGTGAATAAACCTGTGAATAGGACTGACACTAAAAAGCAGGTAGGAGACTTCAGTTTTCAGTGAATCACAGAAACACATGGATATGCATGTCATGGTACAATGTTTGTATCACCAAAGAACCAGGGAAGAATGAGAACCAGAATTGCACCTTCAGTGGACACCACAAAAGAAAGTATGAGCTGATGGATGCAGAGGGGAGGCGCCTGACCCCAGGATTTGAAGCCCAGCTCCTTCATCCTCTCTGATAGGAGAACAGAAAGAAAGAAGCAAATCCATTGCACCCAGAAAACTGGGTTAGACCCTTGGACAAATGAAAGCCTGAACTCAATGACATTCTCTTGAGATCTTAGTAGAGTGTCTGTGGTGATAATAACCCTTATTCACTCTCTCTAGTTGAGTCAAAGTTAACCACGTGTAAGAAAAGTGTTCTTAATTTTTTGTGCCATGGACTTTTTTGACACTCTGGTGAAGACCACAGATCCCTACTCACGATGAAAACTTTTGACAGAATAAAGGTTTTTAAAAAACATGGAACAATAAAGAAAAACAATTGCTAAAATATAATTACACAAATATCTTAGAAATAGTCAAATTTGTAATATAATCATATTTGTGATTCTTTTTGAAAGCGTGAAATAAGATCTGCTGGCAGGTGCAATAAAACTACTATAATTTCAAAGTAGTAATGAGCGTAAATGAAATTTTATAATATCTGCAACAACTATTTTGAGATATGAAACAATTTCTATTGGTGACAAACACCAGAGGTGGTGCTAATACCACTGTATTTTTGCCTATATTTAAAATGGAAGGAAGTGATAAAATTTCACATAGAGGTTAGTAAATATAAAGATAGAATTCTTTCCTGTATAGGGACCTCCTGATTTAAGAATCTCCTTTAAATGTGAACGTTGGGGCATTCTTCAGTGCATGAAAGCTTTGTGATCAGATGTGAACAGAAGGCAGTGACAGTCACACTTCACCACTAACTGCTGAAAGTCTGAAGCCGAATAAAAACTCATCTTTATCAAGAATATCCCACTGGAAGATTGCTTGACAAGCACAATCATTTCTTGGTGCTTTTGTGCTTGCTTAGATTTTTTTTTTTTTGGTATTTTAAAAAATTTCCATGGTGCATATGTGTCACATTTTCCCTGTCCAGTCTATCATTGATGGGCATCTGGAGGAGGTGGGGAGTTGGGGAGGGTTAACATCAGGAGAAATGTCAGCTATAGGTGACGGGGAGGAAGGCAGTAAACCACATGGCCATGTATGTACCTATGCAACAATCTTGCATGTTCTTCACATGTACCCCAAAACCTAAAACACAATAAAGTATATATTTTAAAAAATTTCCTGCTTCATTAAATGTATCAGCATGGTTTTAAATTTCATGATAGATCTTTCTTGTTTTATATAAACCTAACCATTATATTTTTCTACAAAGACCTCTCAACTTAATTATACTGTTTTCTTACAACTTAGTCAAACCACATTATAGCTCATCCCAGTTGGCAGCGTGTGTAATACACTTGAGTGTATGTGTGTATAAGCAGAAATAGCTGTGTATGCATATGAGTATATGTTGTGTGTATGAGTAGAACCGTATGACCTATATGCCATATAGATGGACAAAAGTTCTGAGGAAGGCAATTTCCCTAGCAAGGGTCCTTCTGTATTGCTTCTGATTCATGCTGCTTCATAAAGTTAGTTCTGCAGAGAGCACTGAAAATCAAGAGGTCACACTAACAGCAGCCTACAAAGTGAGAGAGGGAATGAGGCCCATTCTCCTATGCAGAGCTTTACAGGCTGGGTACCTTGTCTCTGGAACTCTGATGGCTACAATATTGGAAATGAAGAGGAAACCTCTGACTACCAAAGAGAAGGGATTCACTGTCCTCAGAGCTGGCCCTGGGCACCTATCATATGTTGCCACTAAGAGGTATGTTTTCTACACTTTCCACCTCTATTTTATGCTCTTTTCCCACTGTAGCTTCCTTCACTCTCTACTTTCTTAGAAGGAGCCAATGTCTCAGTCCCAGTGATGTTGGGCTTGGTTATGTGACTTGCCTCGATCAATTAACACAGACTGATGTGGCACTTGGTATGTTCAAACAGAAGCTTTAGATGTAATTGCATGGTTCAGCCCAGCTCTTGCACTTCGTTCACCCCTGAGAACAGATTGTCTCAATCGGAGCTGCTCCTTTAGCTTGGGTCCCACAGCAAGCAGACGAGTAGAGCAGACCCACAATTAACCCACAGCTGGAGCAGAGCTGCAGCTCCCCTGCAGCCCTCATGGAACATGAGTAAAAATAAATGTTCATTTTCATAAACCACTGAAAGTCTGTTTGTTGCGCTGAAAAGTTGAGTAACAGAGGCAAAATCCCTGTGTCTGTCCCATGCTGCCCTCTGCCTATTCCGTTTCTGTCCTCCTAACATTGAAAGTACCTGCCAGCATTAAGAGTGACCTTTCTCAATTTCCATGCCTTGATCTCACTTAAGTGTATTGTGAGGGGCAACACCAGTGATTCTGGAATCGTTTGAAATTACAGGGTAGGCTTTCTTAAAGACAAATATTTTCCTGCATGCCTATTCAATTCTTTCCTCTTAGGGAGGGCTTAGACAGCCACTGTGGACCTAGGTTCTGAACAGCAAGTCCAGGCGCTCTGAAAGCCTTGCATGTGCAGTCCAGCGTTCATGGCCCTAAATTACTTCTCCCAGGCTTTAGGTTCAAAGAAGTGCAATATTACTTCAAATATTTCAGATGTGATTTTTGTCAGCCTCTCTACGTTTACTGAGAACCTATGTGCAGAGTGTGATGCTAAAATCTGTTGAATCCAAAATTCCAGAAATGTCAACACTGCACCCAAAAAGCTTTCAGTCCAATGGAATAGAAATAACTCTAAGTAAGAACAAACAAAGCAGTGTAAAATCAGTTCTCAACAGAGGTAGAACAAAGAGCTATAGTGATCATAGGGGGGAGCTGTGGCTTATTTCTAGAGGCCAGTATTCAAAGGCAAGGGCTAAGGAGTCAGAGAGGCTTGGCCAGTTTCAGCTTTGACCCTTTCTATCTCCTGT
This sequence comes from Plecturocebus donacophilus, assembly GCA_004027715.1. Lineage (NCBI taxonomy): Eukaryota > Metazoa > Chordata > Mammalia > Primates > Pitheciidae > Plecturocebus > Plecturocebus donacophilus. Next base: position 37,862 of record PVKP010005934.1, on the reverse strand, counting down.
GTTTTGGGGGAGTTACTTACCTCTCCTTAGCCTCAGATTTCTCGTCTGTAAAATGAAGATAATAGCACCTACCTCATGGTGTTGTGAAAATGAAGTGAGATAATCATGTGAATAAGCCAGTTGTCATAGTACTTGCCACATAGTAAATGCTCCATAAATCGTCAAAATCACAAAGACTTAATTTAAAAAGAAGTGGAATTTGAACTGGGTTTTAGGTCACTTCCCAATGGGTATAAAAGGTAGAAAAATGTACTTTGAAGTTAAACCAAAAGAGCGGTATACAAACTAATAGCTACTTAAAAAACAAACAAACAAACAAAAAAAAAAAACGAATCTGCCTTTACTAAACTTGAATGCTTATTCAAAAAATCTCTGCAAAAGGGCAAGGTTCAGATAGGTTAGTAATGTTGTTTTAAATTCATACTGTCAGCAAAGAAAAGAGCTGAGACTCAAACCATCTGTGCTCTCTTAAAGTGTCTATGTGATTTCTAGAACACCACTCTCCCTCTTTTCCAGGAGCAAAATTTAAAGGACTCAGCTGGGTTGAGTCTTGCTGGACATGGTTAGGATGACAGAGTTGAATAATTTAATATATTTGAGACAATACAGATGATGTGTTTTTGCTGCTTTATTTTCTTTTTAAAATAAGTTCTTCAGTTTATAAACATTATAACTCATTGCATATGTATGTCCTTTGGAAAATGGCCAAAAGCACAGAAAAGAAAAGATTTTTTTCCTAACTTCCACTTTCTAGAGAAAACTGCTGTCAACATTTTATATATTCTAGTCCTTCTATTCAAAGCGTGCTGTTTTGAAATACAGTACTTTGAGTGTATTTGTCTATATTTATTTTTCTATGGGTTTGTGATAATTTGTGAAGCTGATATTCATTTTCTGATTTCCAGGAGAGGGTCACTGTGATAGACCAAATTAAGGATTCCGGATATGTCAGCATGGCAGGGATAGAAATGGGACAGATCTGAACACCATCTTCACTAAAAGATGGATTGTAGCAAAGGTGCTGTGCTAGTTTCCTATTGATGCAGTAACAAATTACTACAAACATATAGTTCTGGAGGCCAGAAACCTGAATTGGCTTTTATAGGGTTAAAATCAAGATGTCAGCAGGGCTGTGTGCCTTCTAGAGGCTCTAGAGGGGACTCTTCCACAACTTTTCCAGCTTCTAGGGGCTGCCTGTGTTCCTTGGCTTGTGGCTGCATCACTCTGACCTCTGTTTCCATTGTTACATCTCATCTGACCTTGGCCCACTTGCCTCGCTCTTTCTCTCATAAAATCTCTTGTTCTTACATCAAGTCCATATTGACAATCCAGGGTAGTCTTCACATATCAAGATCTTCAATTAAATTATACCAGCAAAGGTCATTTGGTCAAGCAAGGTAACATACTAACAGGTTCTGGGGATTTTAGGCATGTTTAGGGGAGGGGAAAATGGTACTGCCTAAGACAGTCCCCTAGGATGTTATTCCATTCCATTTAATCCAAGATCTTATGTCTTCACTATCAATTACTTTGAATACTGTACTACCAAAGCCACATGCTCCTGACTTCAAAATGAATTCAAGACTTCCAGTTACGGACCCTAGTTCAATTCTAGTTTGAAAAAAAAAATTGGCTTTAGCCTGAAAGCACAGCACAGCCACTAAGGGACACCAAAGAAAGCAGAACTTCAAACAGGGAGACATTTCCATGGTTGGGTGTGTTAAGGGCAGCTTTCTAGATAACACCAACCATCCTGAGGAATACTCAGCAGCTTAGATGAGTTTGACTCAAGTCCCCATGAAGTTAAGTGTTGGGAAAGGAGAATTTATTTCATTGACCTGTTATTCCCCCAACTCAATCCAAGTAGTATTTCTGTGTGTTCCTTTATTTCAGGAAGAAGGCATTAGGACGGAAAAACAAACACTCCAGGTCTCAACACTGCTCTTTTCTGTGAGTCCAAGGTAGTTCATGTTCTATTGCTTCCATGACACTGGTTACCCTGGCCTCTGACTCTGAGTTCCATCACAGTCCTCACTACTCTCCGTCTCTCCCCGAGTTTTCAAACTGCTTCACTTTGTACTGCAGGAGACTCTCCTACAATATGTGGCAGCTCAGTGAGGCAAACTTAGATCATTGGCTTCTTAACTGACTGTCTTTTGATGGTAAATGTAGCATGGCATTTAAAAATTTGTGTATTAAAATCTCAGAGTAGAATTCTGTCCAATGCCCCTCTCTGGTACATTCTCACAGAGACATTCCTGAGCCTAATCATTTGGTACATTCCAGACCTGTCCTTCATCCATGATTTCAGGTGAATTCCTTGCCTGCTTAGAGCTCATTTTCCATTACTGCTTCCCCTGACAGTGCTTGGAGTAATGTTTTTTTTTTCTTGTTCTTGGTGGTTTCCATCTAACCCCACGATCAAATCTGTGAATTCCAGTCCCAGTGTTGGTTTGACCATCATTCAAGTAACTTGGGTTATCATCAAAATTGACTTCTGAGAGCTAGCCTTGGCACATCAAACTCCACCGTGGGTACACAAAGAAAGCCCTGCTATGTTACTCACATGTGCTTTGTCTTAGAATTTCTAGGACTGGAAGGAACTTTAGTAGCCATTGACTGGAGTTACATTATTTCACATTAGGATCCAGTAAGATGAACTGACCTGTCTAAAGTCCCACAGAATATGATTAGCAGAGATAGGGCCTAGAACCCAGAAACCTAATATTTAGCCAGTACACTTTCCATCACCTCGATCTTGCTTTGAAGGAGGATTACACAGTAGGTGAAAGTAGGACCTTTCTAGTTAACAGAGCTGGCTCCAAATCCCAGTCTGCCTCTTACCGACACTGTGGTCTGGACCATGCTGCTTGAACTGTGTAGGCATCGGTAGGAGTGCAAACTGGAACACAGCTTAGAAGTGTCTCTGAAAATGATTATCAGCCCAAGATATGTCTAATAGTAACAAGAAACTCAAGAAACTCATGAATGGTTCAGGTTTCAAGTCTAAATATTTTCCAATAAGCTCTTTTTTTTTTTGAGACAGTCTTGCTTTGTCGCCCAGACTAGAGTGCAGTGGTGTGATCTCAGTTCACTACAATCTCAGCCTCCAGGGTTTAAATGACTCTTGTGCCTCAGCCTCCTGAGTAGCTGGGATTACAGGTGTGCACTACCATGCCAGGCTAATTTTTAAAAATATTTTCCATAGAGATGGGGTTTAACCATTATTGACTAGGCTGGTCTTGAACTCCTGGCCTCCAGTGATCCACCTGCCTTGGCCTCCCAAAGTGCTGGGATTATAGGTGTGAGCCACCATGCCCAGACTCTATAAACCCTTTAGAAAGTTTTTTTTTTTTTAATTTTAGGGAGTGAGTCTTTTAAAATAGTTTTCTATGGTTGCGTTTTATTGATTGAGTTCTGAGAATAAAAGGGCTTGTTGAACATTAGATGTTAAGAGATTTAGTGGCATATTCAACAAGTCTTCAGATAAGGCCAACTTAGCTCTTTTATTCTTTTAAAAATGCATCTAAGGCCGGGCGTAGTGGTTCATATATGTAATCTCAGCACTTCAGGAGACCAAAATGGGAGCATTGCTTGAAGTTAGGTGTTTGAGACCAAGCTGGGCAATGAAGCGAGATCCCTTTTCTCCAAAAATAATTTTTTTAAAAAACATTAGCCAGGCATGGTGGCACATGCCTATAGCCCCAGCTACACAGAAGTACACTTGAGCCCAGGAGTCTGAGACTGCAATGAGGTATGGTCATGCCACTGAACCCCAGCCTGGGTGACAGAGCAAGACCCTGCCCCACCAAGAAAATAAAAAAAACCTTAGAAAAAGAATGCATTTTGCCAGGCTTAATACCTAGGTGATGAGTTGGTAGGCGCAGCAAACCACCATGGCACACACTTACCTATGTAAGAAACCTGCCCATCCTGCACATGTACCCAGGAACTTAAAAAAAAAAAAAAAAAGGATACATTTAATGTATCATCCCAATTCTGGGGCATTGATTTCTATTTTATTTTTTCACTCACTTACGTACTTAACCGACCAAAGTAAAACAATACCAAAGGAATCAAGAAATAAAACACCAGTACAAGCTATCTGATTTACCCCTAGTGATACTTCAGGAAGTACCTGACCTCCTAGAGCTTACGTGTCATTAGGAGACGGATGGTTAAAACACAAGAAAATTAAAAGATAAATAAGATTGTAATGCATTCTGATATGTACAATTAAGGAAATGATAGAAAAGCAAGGTAAATACAAGAATAAAAAAGAGATACCAACATTAGCTGAGATCGTGATTTTTCTGAGGGAGTGATATTAAAGCTGAGACCTACATAAGGAACCAGCTCTGTGAAGATCTGAGGACTGAGTGATCCAGCAGATGAAATAGCCTGTGCAAATATCCTAAGTACCTAATACAACTAGATGTGATAGTCTGTGCACAGCTCCTGAGGCATCCTGTGGGGGTAGCCAAGGGGCCGGGATTGGACAAATACATCTGGAGCATGACAAGGAAGAGGAGAACAAAATAGGTAGTGGGTAGAGAGTTATGCAGGGGTAAGACTATGCAGAGCCTCATAGATTATGATCAGAGTTAGAATCTGATTCTAAACACAATAGAAATTAGGCTTTGGGCTTTGAATTATGAACTCATCACAGCCTACAAAGACTAAGCTCTGATGCTAGGGGTGGCCAAGAGTCTATAGGACCTAGTAGGTTTTTCTTGTTTACTGCTGTGGTTAACATTAACTGCAGCATCCTCTGCCCTCCATCTCCGACCCCTGCATTGTGACTCCATGAGCCATCTGACAAAGGTCAGCTCTACAAGTGAAATTTTAATTGTTCTTACATTTAAGTCTTTAATCCATCTTGAGTTAATTCTTGTATAAGGTGTAAGGAAAGGGTCCAGTTTCAATTTTCTGCATATGGCTAGCCAGTTCTTCCAGCATCATTTATTAAATGGGGAATCCTTTCCCCATTGCTTGTTTTTTTGTCAGTTTTGTTGAAGATCAGATGGTTGTAGATGTGTGCTGTTATTTCTGAGTTCTCTATTCCGTCCCATTGGGCTATGTGCTTGTTTTCATACCAGTAAGTACCATGCTGTTTTGGTGACTGTAGCCTTGTAGTACAGTTAGCATGATGCTTCAGCTTTGTTCTTTTGGCTTAGGATTGCCCTGGCTATGTGAGCTCTTTTTTAGTTCCATATGAATTTTAAAATAGTTTTTTTTTTCTAATTCTGTGAAGAATGTCAATGGTAGTTTAATGGGAATAGCATTGAATCTATAAATTGCTTTGAGCAGTATGGCCAGTTTCATGATATCGATTCCTCAGTGGAAGATGAACAATGAGAAAACATGGACACAGGGAGGGGAACATCACACACTGGGGCCTGTTGGGAGAGGGTGGGGTGGGGGCAGAGAGCATTAGGGAAAATAGCTAAAGCATGCCAGGCTTAATACCTAGGTGATGAGTTGATAGGTACAGAAAACCACCATGGTACACATTTACCTGTGTAACAAACCTGCACATGGACCCTGAAATGTAAAATAAAAAAATATGCCTTTACATGTTTCTACTGATTGCTCCAAGACTGTAACAACCAGGCTAAGGCAAATTCTGGAGACTCTGTCCCTGGTGCTGACCCACTGTGTGATCTCCAGCAAGATGTCTTTGTCCCACAATAGGACTGGCTGTCTATTTTTGGCTTGTAACCACAACCTTTTGGGGAATATTGAAAACTTCTACTAAAGTGACTGAGACTCATTCATTCTCATGACTTCTGCATCATCAACAGGGCATTTACTATGTAACACATATCTAGTACATGTTCATTGGCTGAAAAAATAATACTAAATAATACCAAAGGAGAAGTTTAAGAAAAAGATGGCATAGAGGTCTTTGAGAAAACCTGTTATTTTTATCCACTCTCTTTTTCTCAGTTGATTTTCTTATGGATTTATACAGCAAACACCTGTGGGAGAATTTGGTAAGTAGTTTTATGTTCACTTGTTAGATTTCATTTTCCAGATTACTTCATGTGGTAGAAATACTTATCTCTCACCTAATAACCATTGGATTCACTTCCTCCATAGCATCATAGAATCTTCTCTTCCTTGAAGAAGCTGAAGTTGTCAAGTAGGGTTCCAGAGAGCCCCCTTTTCTGGGATCTTCCTCCTCCCTATTTCCAGGAACACGTGTGATTTGTTTAGAATTCCTGTAGTCACTTTGGAACCATTAGACAAACATCAGGAACATCTGTACAGCATCATTGACTGTAACATACTTGAATCACCCAGCCAAAGCCAGCAACTAACTTACTTAGACTTAATATTAATTAAAATAAACCATAATGTGCTTAAAACATTTTCTGCCAAGTTCAAACCCTGAGAAATACGTCATTGTGTGGACAATGTGATGTCCCATTCAGTAAAGCAGCATTTCAAAGAGGCCATGGTGTACATCAAACATTCTCCTTATTGTCCTGCAGTTTTCAAGCCATTAGATGCACTGTCTGCTTGATTCTGATGAATAGGTTAAAGTGTTCATATGTTCTTTGAGGCTGAGGTATAGAAGAAGTCTCTTGTTGAAAAGATGGAGCCATGAAATCAAAGCAGCCTGCAGTATGTTGAGGACAACTGCCCTTGAAAACTCCTCAGACTCACAGGGGACTTCACATGAGCAAGAAATAAACTTTTGTTGTGTTAAGCCAGAGTTAGTTGATGTCATTTTCACTTCAGTCAAGTCTAGTTTATGCCCAACTTGGGAACAGTGTGTCCATGACCTATAATTGGCGCCGAAGGTTATGAAACCCCTAGAATAGTACACTAACTATTGTGTATATGTGATTGTGTGCATTTTTCTAGAGAGAGAATACATAGATTTCACTGTATTTATTTTTTTCCCCTTTATTTATTTATTTATTTATTTTTGAGATGGAGTCTTGCACTGTCGCCTGGGCTGGAGTGCACTGGCATGATCTCGGCTCACTGCAACCTCTGCCTCCCAGGTTCAAGCAATTCACCTGCCTCAGCTTCCCAAGTAGTTGGATTACAGATGCCTGTCAGCATGCCCAGCTAATTTTTGTATTTTTAATAGATACTGGGTTTCACTATGTTGGCCAGGCTGGTCTCAAACTCCTGACCTTGTGATCCGCCCCCCTCAGCCTCTCAAAGTGCTGGGATTACAGGAGTCCTGGCCAATTTCAGCATATTTCAATGTGACTATGATCTAAAAATTGTTAAGGACCACTGACTTATGAGCTAAACTCTAAGTGCTAAATATCTTCTTGTGGATAGCATTTACTTAACTGGACTTCTTTGTTATATCCCTTCTTGTTTGTCCTAAACTCTCATTTCCATGTCGAGGAAAAAAAATGAAGCTTAGAATTCAAATACTTTGGGTTCAAAGTATGGCAAAGATTTTGTACTACCTGTATAACTTCATTTTTTCTTTTTGAGACAGAATCTCACTTTGTTTCTAGATGCGATCACTGCTCACTGCAGTTCCCAAGTCCTGGGTTCAAGTGATCCTTCCTCCTGAGCCTTCTGAGTAGCTAAGACTACAGGCATTCGCCACCACACCTGGCAAACTTTTTTATTTTTAGTACAGACAAGGTCTCACTATGTTGCCCAAGCTGGTATCAAACTCCTGAACACAAGTGAGCCTCCCACCTCGGCTTCCCAAAGTGCTGGGATTACAGGCACGAACAACCGCACCTGACCTGCTAGCTGGATAATTTCATGCAAGTTAATTTGTTTCTCACTGAGTCCCAAATTCCTCATTTATAAAAAGGACAGAATATAGGACTAATACAGTTTTGTACCTCGGTGTTTAGACATCAATTGCTAAATAAATATTATTTAACTTTTATCATAGTTCATATGTATTTACTTAATTGTTTATGCATTGTCTCCCTATCCTGATTTTTAAGTCCTGAAGGGCTAGAATTGTCTTATGGCTGATTTTCACTTTCTCTAGAGTAGCACTGTCCAATAGGAATATAATTTACGCTACACACATAGTTTAAAATTTTTTCTAGTAGCCACATTTTAAAAAGGAAAAGAGAAAAGAGAAATTAATCTAAATAATATATTTTATTTAACCTAATACATCCCAAAATTGATAATTCCAACATGTAATCAATATTTTAAAAGAGATATCTTGCATTATTTTGTCTTTGAAATCTGGTATGTAAATTCTACTTAAAGTATATATTAGTTCAGACTAGCCACATTTCAAGTCCTCAGTAATTACATATTGCTCATGGCTACCATATTGGACAGTGCAGATATAGGGCTTAAATTAGCATCTTAATTGATGGATTGATTGATTGTGACTCTCCTACTCAAAGGTGTGCTTTAGGCAGACTGATGTTATTGGCTATCCTTTTTTGTATGCTTAATTGTGTTTGATGTGCCACTAAATGTATACCTTTCATGAAATTTTTATTCTGCCTAGAAATTCCTTTTCTACTTTTTTTTTTTCTATTTAAACCAATCCTCCACTGCTCAGCTGGTATTCTGAGTTCTCCATGGAACTTTCTCAGATTTCTCAGCCCACAGCATCCTGTTCCTCCTTCAAAGTCACATCATTTATCCCATTTTACATACTGTATAATTATCTTATACGTCATAATTTACAAAAAACATGTTATAAGTGCTTACTCATTATTATACCATGGGTTGGAAAACCACCTCTACCTTTTAGAAATATAAATTGAATAAAGTATAGTGTACGTAAAAGGCCAAAAGACAAATACAAAATTAAGAATACATTTGGTAAGAATCAAATCAATAATAGAGATGGTGTTCCTTAAATGTTTTCCTTAGGCAATAACTCTGTCATTCAGATCCCCACATAAATGTATTAAACCACTCCCCATGGCTTAATAAATTTTTAGAATGCATATTTAAACAAAATTGAACAGGTTTTGCTAAAACAGGACTTCTCAGAGTCTTTAGTACACCAATGTATCGTGTTGTTCTCTAAGAGCAGAAATGGTATGCAGCAGTTCCAAAACATTGTTGAATCAGAAGATTTTTTTCCTTGGAGCATTTTGTGTGATGACAGTTTTATAAAACCTCATTTGAGAAATTTTCCTAGAAAACAATGAAAATTACGGGAGTTGAAACTTGAGCAGAGGAATGAGAATGTCTCTAAACCACAATGGAGGATGCCCAGGAGAGGTAGAGGTGCAGTTTGGAGGCCAATCTTGGGAGGGATTAAAAATGTGACTAGTTCTTGGTAGTTATAGTTGTTTTATTTTCATATTCCCCGAACACTCTGCACTTTCTCAGTTTCCTTGCTCATGCCTGAAAATCCCGTCCCATCCTTTCCCTCCCATAAAATCCTTTTTAAAACTTTGGGCCCTGCTTAAATGCCACTTCTTTAATACATCTCCTTCATTTTCCCTCCAGGTCTGAATTCTCCTTTCTCCTGTGTTCTTGAAACACGTCCTCTTATAGCTTAAATCCTATTCCAAGTTATAATTACTGGTATTTTGGGTTTCGCCACAACGTATTCTAAGTTCCTGGTTTTCTATTCCCAATCACACTGAACCAGGAATCTACTACACACTGTCTTCAAAGATATTTTTAGAATGACTAAATGAATGACTGTAAGGATAAGTGCATTGCTGTCTTCACACAGACAGGCTAGAAACTTTATCAATCAGGAATTCTATACTCTATAGTTTTTAAATAAACTTTTAATTTTAGAATAGTTGTAGACTTACAGAAAAATTGCAGAATTCAGAGAATTCCTGTATACCCTGTAAGTAGCTTCTCCCATTATCAACATCTTAAATTATTGTGGTCCATTTGTGATAATTAATGATCCAATATTGTTATCGATATAGCAAGAACATTTCCATTCATTATTTGGATTTCCTCATTTTTCCTGTCATTTTCTTTCTAGCTTTCCATTTAGGATGCCACACTACATTTGGTTGTCACATCTTCTTAGTTTCCTCTCAATTATGACAGCTTCTCATACTTAATTTTTGATGACTTTGACAGTTTTGAGAAATACCAGTCAAATATTATGTAGAATATTCCTCGATAAAGTTTTGTCTGATGTTTTTCTCATACCTATATGGGGGTTATGGATTTGGGGAAGAAAGGTTATAGAGATAAAAGCCATTCTCATTACATAATGTCAAGAACACACAATTGCTGCATGACTTACTACTACTGATATTGAACCTTAATTACCTGGTTGAGCTAGTGTTTGCCCTTTTAAAAATTTTCAGTGACCAACATTGCTTTTTGCCAGAATCACAGCTTTTAAAGATGTAAGTGGGATGTTATGTCTGTGTCTATGGGATCTAGCACTGATTTCACTACAATATAGGTATAGGTCTCATGTATGGTAAATGGGAAAAACATGGATAAATATCTGAATGCTTCTTATTGATATATATTCCACATTGCTTCTAAAACTTGCAAATTCTTTGCTGTAAAAAATTCCTTGCTGTAATTAAGTTTCATTATTTAAAAAAAATAAACAAAATTAGAGACTGCACTAGAAAGATATTCTCCCTAAAGGAGCAAGTAATATTAAATGTGTATGAACTGAATAATGTAACATAGGGTTCTATTCATACCAACTCTTTAAGCAGTTTTGTGCAATAGCAAGAACAGCAGACAAATAATCATCCTAACATCATTCTGGGAAGTGCAGTGGCTTCTGCTTCCTACTTTGGGGGAGGAAATAATTACGAGAATGACAGTAACTTGCTTGACAATTACAACAGCCTGGTCAAGATGATGTCTACATTTGCAAATTGCCCCATACACCCTGAGATCTCTCCCAAGACTGAATAGGTTAAGCTGATACCTAAAAGGGCTCCTTTGGTAAACCAACCAAAGCAAAAGAAAGCAAGAACTCGATAAAGGCTATTCACAAATGAAATTCTTGGCTGGCTGGGAAAGAGTAGAACACTTTGCAAAGAAAAGAGAAAAGGGAATCAGAAAATGAACAGAAATATTTTTAGGAAACAGACCAGAGCAGAGGGAAGAGTCAATGAATTAAAAGACGAAGGGAGGAAAGAGAGTGTCTGCAGGGAGTGAGATATGCTGAGCTCTAAAGCAGTTAACAAATAGAAATTTAACATTTATTAGTCAAGTAAATATTTTTGGAGAAGAGACAGGAAAGTGCACATCTTAACAAGACTGAAAAACATTGATTTATCTTGTTTTGTTTGAAGAATAATTTATTTGCTATTCATTAATAGTCTTACTGATTTTTTTAAGCTCATTTCACTTGGAAACCTTAAAGGTATCCTGAATTTCTTCAATTCAACTGCTTATACATGTTCAGAGAATAAATTCATGGTTGCTGAACTGTTCTTTAAAACCTGACCAGTCACAATAACTTTTATTGCTTTTCTAAACCAGGGGTAAAATAAAGCATAAATCAAAGGATTTGTGGCTGAGTTATAATAAGCACACCAACAGAAAATCTCATAAATATAGGCAGGGGTTATAAAGCCCATAAAGGCATCAATTAATGAATCAATGCTATATGGTAACCATGAAATCATAAATGCTACCACTGTGACCCCAAGGGTTTTAGCTGCTTTTCTCTCTCTGCTGGCCACTCTGGCTTTGTAACTCTCTGAGGACAATTCTGTCTTGCTACCAGTATTTTCTATCTTTCTAGCCTGTTGTCTCGCCACAAGAAATATGTTACCATACAGAATTATCATAACAAGTGTAGGTAGAAAGAGGATAGAGAATCTGTCAACACCCAGTTTTAATTTACAATGGTCTGACAACCTCCTATACAGTTGAGGGCACTAGATAATTCCTCCAGCCCATCGTCATAGACACCTGTGTAGAAAACAGCACCGCTGTGCATGAGAGGCAGAATCCAGGGCATGCTGAGGCAAATTCCCGACACAGACACAGTGAACTTGGTAGGATAGACCAGGGGGTCAGTAACCGCAATGTACCTGTCGATGGAGATGAAGCACAGGTGGAAGAGAGAAGAGTAACAAAATGCCACGTCACAGCAGGTGTGGAAAGTACAAAAACTTTTCCCAAAATACCAGCAGCTCTCCACGGACCTGACCATGCTGAAGGGCATCACAGTCACACCCACCAAGAAGTCAGCACAGGCCAGAGAGGCGATGAGGAAATTGGTTGGAGAGTGCAGCTGCTTGAAATGGAGGATTGAAATCATCACCAGGAAGTTTCCAAACAGCCAGCACAGCCCCAAAGCCAAACACTATGTACAGAATCACCCGGAATCCAGGCGAGTAGGGGGTTTTCACACAGGACCCATTCACTTTCGCATAGCACAGCTACACGGCTGCCAGCAGGGATGCGTTGCTGCTCATAACACTGTTATTTACACATGGAGAAGGTTTGTCCTTGTTGATTATCACAAAAAAAAATACAGGATTCTTTCTGATTTTCAGTGCTCCTGGGGAAAACACACATATTTAACAGGATGCCACAGGAAATTATCAGACATTATCTCTAACATAATTCTTCAAGTTTCCATTTTTATTATAAATCCCAAATGTTTTTAGGGCAAAATAAAATTTAACAAAAATTATATTGCACCGGATTACTGGAGATTGTTTCAACTGACAAATGTCTCATGATCTTAATTTGATAAAATTCCTTTATTTTACTTTTACCTCTCGAGTTTCTCTATGCAGCAGTTGCTGATATGGGATGTAATTATGGAGCTGAAAGATCACCTCCTGTTAGCTTTTTCTCTGTATTATCTGTCCTGCATTACTGCCTCAAAGATAAAGTCCTTTTAGCTAAATGCATGCCTTCAATGGGAAAATCTCTCAGTGGAATCCCTGTAGCACAAGGTGTGAACTAGTAGGATTATTTTCAACAATGATTACTAGGAAAGTTATTCTACAAAACAGGTCTCTACTCTACCTTAAATTCTATTACCATTATGTATTTTGGGCCAAAGATGGATTTTTCCTTAGTGCATATACTTGAACTATTCCCTTGTTCCCAATTATAATTTAGCAACTGGGTTTTTGTTACAAAGATACAACAGAGTGTAAACTGTAAGCATCAATACTTGGCCCTTTGTCTTCTGTTAAGAATCATTTTTCCATCTGCACTAGCTACTAACAAGCAGAAATTATTATAATGTATAGTGAGGGGAGCTTGAGATTGATGAGATATATTGCATGAAAGCATTAAAGAACTACATGTAGTATTTCTGAGACGCTGGTGGAAAAACCAGTCCTCCCCTCAAGACACTGTTACTGAGAACACATCTGCAACGTGTCTGCATCCACATGTCAAATGGGCAGTGAGCCCTCTCTCTGACTACACATTTGTTTGCAATTTCTGGCAATTGGCCTTTGTGCTCCCAATGCTAAAAGTAGTCAAAAAATAAGAATAATGAGCAGGAAACTGGAAAATGGGAACAGAATCCTCAGTAACATTCCCAATCCTGGAATGTAAATACACTGCCGAGTGAAGAAAAGTATTATTATCTTCCTGAAGAAGAGTTCAACTCTCTTTCCAGTACAGGGCTGTGACTTTAGAGACGTTTGTGAACTTGCTTTTCAAGTTATAAGTAGTGATAAGTATTAATAATCCATCTTGCTATCTGATTCCAAGTCAATAAAATTAACACTCTTAACCAAATAATTTTCAGATTCTTCTTAATATTTTCTGAGTGTCTGATTTTGTGAAATGACGTCAATTGCTTAAATAGACAAAACCCTCTGCGGGGCTTTCTCAACTTGAGCACAATGGACATTTGAATTCAGATAACTCTTTGATATGAGAAGCTATCCTGTGCATCACATGGCTTTTTGCAGCATCCCTGCTACTAGATGCCAGGAAAATCCTTCTAGCTGTGATACCAAAAATGTCTCCAGACATTGCCAAATTCCTCAAGGTACAAAATCAACCCTCCACCTCCATTAAGACCATTGTTTTAGGCAGTAAAAAAGTATCCAGTGATGCCTGCCATTTCAAATAGAGAAATAATTTTATGCCCCCTTCATCATTCTGAGATTCATTTATTAATTCATCTATTCAACATACATTTATTGAATGCCAGTAGCTGTGTATTAAAGTAATGAACAAAACTGTTATGACCACGATACTCATGAAGCTTGTAATCTTGGGAGGGAAACAAAACTTAAGGAAATAGAAGGACAGATTTATGATTTCAAATAGTGATAATCACTACAGAGGTGAAAGACAATAGTGTCTACAGTAAGCACAATGACAGGCAGATGAGACAAAGGCATTCCTAAAAACATGAGGGAACAAAAATTCTACTTCATATTTGTAGAATTTTAGATATTCTATTTTTTGTTGTACCATCTAAACTTACTAGAGGATTCTGTTTTAATTTATACTGTTATGTTCAGGGTTAGTCAATAAAGGGCACCTCGTCCAGTGCTGAGATGGGATGTCCATTGGAGGATGTTTTCAAGGCCTCTAAAATTATTGCACATACACAATTCTTTCGGTCTTGCTCACAAGACCATCATCATAAATGGATTTGAATCAGATAGGATCAAGAGTAAGCAAAAGTCCTCTTTCCCACGGTATTATGATTCTAACACCCAGGGCAGAATTTGGAGGCAAACTTTTGAGTGTCTTGCATCAGCTAAAGTTTTCAGTCACACTTCTACACTTGATCTTTAGTTTGTAGGTTGTGAACTCCTTAAAGACATTTTAAAAATAAAAGTCCACTAAGTAAACCATCTCCCCAGTGACCCAGAGTGTGAAACATTCTTCATTATGACCAAGGTGAAAGAAAGATGTGATAATGAGCCCTGTGGTTGCAGTACCCAAACTCAGAAGTTTGTTAATAAGAGGAAGGGGAGATACATGTTTTGTATTTTTGTCTCTTTGGATTAGAGGCTCAAAGCAACCAAACACAAAGCAGGGTCAAAGTGTTCAACTGCAAATGAAGAGCAGTGGGCATTGATTACATGCAATCAATTTATCTAAGTTATGGTCTAAGCAATTCTTCAAGTTAGTGCATAGCTGAGTCAGTGCTCAACTTGATTTATTCCATAATCCATTTGTGTTTGACAAGTATTTCTTAGAAATATAGACTAACAGCTTGTGGAACACTTTGAGTAGGATGAGAAACAGTATGAAAGTAATTTTTCTTGAATCATAGCCTTCAAATGACCTCCAGCAAATCTTCCTTTTTTATCCCTTAGTTTTATATCTCGGGCAGAATTCACACTTGTTCAGTCCTTTTTCTTCATTTTTTCATTTATTTGCTATATCAATTTTTTTTTTTTTTTTGAGACGGAGTCTTGCTCTGTCGCCCAGACTGGAGGGCAGTGGTTCAATCTTAGCTCACTACAATCTCTGCCTCCCAGGTTCAAACAATTCTCCTGCCTCAGCCTCCCAAGTAGTGCTATATCAATTAATACAAGTTTAATTAAAGTAGGGAATTCTAGATAAGTGATAAGTGTTTTGACAAATTTGTAAAACACACTGACACTTAGAGCCACTGAAAAATGAATCACTCGATGGAATCCTTGATTCCAAAGATTCTATTGTTTTTGGTTTTGAATTAATATATTTATTTTCAAAACCCAGTTTATTGTGATACATAGAAGTATTATTATATGAAAACAATCATAAATCTCTAGGACATTTTAACTATATAATTTTAAATTCATGAATGTCTTATTATCCATTATAATTCTAACCAAACTTATCTTTCTTATGAACATGAATTATCACTAACTAGAATCCTAAAAACTGTATTACTTCATATTTTTATAATATTAAAAGAAATTTTATGCATGGTTGTTTAGTTAAATATTTTCTGGTTTACAGATTACTGAATAGAGTCTCTGAAACTTAGTATACAAAAGTATTTGTTGACTGCTGTGGACCAAAATGTAAGAATCAGTTTTATTCATTTATCAAACTCAAATTGATCAATTATAACATGTCAATTATGGCAAGCAGACTAGGGCTTTGTAGAAATCACAAGCCAAATTGTATCTGTGTAAGATGATGCGATTAGACACATTAACTGCTCTTTGCAGCAAATCTCACCCCCACTTCCTTTCTCCTGCCATGAGCAACCACTGATCTCCTTTCTATCGCTGTAGATTAATTTTTGCCCATTCTAAAAATCACATGTGAAGAGAAACACACAGCATGTACTCCTCTATGATCGGCTTCTTTCACTCAGCTCAATCTCTGGGAGATTCATTCATGTTTTGGGTATATTTGTAGTTCATTTCTTATTATTGCTAAATAATATTGTATTGCATGAATATATCACATCTGATTTATCAATATACCCTGTTGATAGACATTTGGGCAGTGTTCATACTGGGGCTGTTATTAATAGTATTATTGTGAATATTCATATACAATCATTTGCATAAACACATGCTTTTATATTTTGGGGTAAATATCTAGATGCAGAATTGGTGGATTTTATGGGAAACTTATGTTTGTGTAAGAAGCTAAAAACTGTCTTCTAAAATAAAATCAGTTTTATTCATTTATCAAACCTAAATTAATCAATTATAACATGTCAATTACGTTATAATTGCACCATGTTATAGTGCCACCAGCAATCTGAATGTTCCAGTTGCTCCAAGTCCTCTTAACTCTTGGTATTGCCATTTCTTTGCATTTCATCTATTCTACGGGCTGTGTGGTGGTATCTCACATGTTTTATTTGGTGAATAATGATGTTGAACATCATTTCATGTTATTATTAGCTGCTAATGTATTCATTTTAGTGAACCATCTGTAAAAATGTTTGCTCATTTTTCACTGAATTTTCTTTTTTATTATTGAGTTGACTGGATATATCTTATTTCCAAATATATGCTGTAAATATCTACTTTTTATTCTCTTCATGGTGTTTTTGAAAAGCAGAAGGTTTTAATTTCCATAAAATTCAACTATTTTGTATGGTTATTGCCTTTGTTTCTTTTCTAAGAAATCTTTGCCTAACCTGATTGTCACTATTTTCTTCTATGCTTCCTCTAGAATTTTTATAATTTTAATTCTTATGTTTCAGTCTAATTTTATAATAATTTTGAATATGTTGCAAGGAAGGGTTTGAGGTTTAGTAGTAGCCATCATAGTAGTATATGGATCTTTAGCAAATCCAGCAAAATTTCTTAAAAAGACTATTCTTCCCACAGTGAATGGTATTTATCAAAAATCAATCAATCATTTATGAATGGGTCTGTTTCTGGACTTTCTATTTTATTACATTATTTAACATGCATATATTTAGGCCAATATCTTATTGTCTTGACTGAAACTTTCTAGTCAGTTTTTGTTTTGTTTTGTTTTTAAACGGAGTCTTGCTCTGTCTCTAGGCTAGAGAGCAGTGGCGCGATTTCGGTTCACTGCAACCTCCGCCTCCCGGTTTCAAGCAATTCTCTTGCCTCAGCCTTCTGAGTAGCTGGGAATACAGGTGCGTGCCACCATACTCAGCTAATTTTTGTAGTTTTAGTAGAGATGGGATTTCACCATGTTGGCCAGGATGGTCTCGATCTCCTGACCTCATGATCCACCAGCCTCGGCCTCCCAAAGTGCTGGGATTACAGGCGTGAGCCAACTTGCTCAGCCTCTAGTAAGTCTTAAAGTCAAGTTGTACTAATATAAGCCTTCCATTTGTTATCCTTTATCAAAAATTTTTAGTCCAGTCCATGCCTTTTGATGTTTCATATAAATTTTAGGATCACCATGCCAATTTCTGCCCAAAAAACCTGTGGAATTTTTATTGACATAAAATTGAGTCTATAAATAAATTAGGGAGAAAGAGGTACTAAAATATCTGATCATGGTAAATTTGTTCATTTATTCTTTTAGTTCTGTCATTTAGGTTTATAAAGTTAGATGCTCTGCAATTTGGTGCATGCATATTCAGGATTGCTCTATTTTCCTGATAACATTGAAGAATTGGACATCTTAAGTGTTGAGTCTACTAATGTATAACCATGTTGTATCTCTCCATAGTTAAGGAGCCAATAGAAGAAAAGCAATGAAAACTAATAGAGTTTAGCCCAAATTAGGCAAGAAAGGAGAAACAGAGAATTAAAATACAAAAGGAACAAATGAAATATAAATAGCAAGAAAACAGAATTAAACTTAAATATATGAGATTACTTACATGAGATGTAGATATATATATATATCTTCAATTTCTCTCTATTTATATGTGTATAGTACTGCAATTAACAAGCTGAGATTGTCAGACTGCATTAAAAAAGCAATACCTAACTATATACTGCCTACAAGAGATACGTTTCAAATATAGACAGATAGTTTGAATAAAAAAGAATTCACAGGGATATATGATAATAATAAGTATTAAATAAGCAGGTGTGGTTATATAAATAGCAGACAATGTAAAATTTACACAAATAGTGTTTTAAGGAATGAAGAGGAACATTATATAATGATAAAAGAACAATGCTCCGCAGGAACTGAGTGTTAAGAAATCTCTGAATAGGTCTGGTTTCCTGGAATTGATTATCTGATATCATCATATTTAAAGGTATTACTGACTCCATTTCCAGTGATCGCTAGGGAACTGGTATTCTGTGGCATATAGTGGCAAAACAGTTACTCAAATTATTGTGTGTAGATACTTATAGTCAAATGTTTACAGAAAACAAGTCTCCGGGTGACCATGTGTTTGCTGCCATACAACATTTTAACAAAAATGAGGAGTATAATGAGTTGGCTAGTTACTTTCAACTGCTCTGGAGACCTTGGGAAAAGAAAGGGACAAGTTTTATAAGCTAAAGGACATGAAAGCTTCTATGAATGCACTGAAAGACTCTCTTATCTCTTATAACCACAGGGATAAGTTTCTGAGTATCAAACCCGAAGTATAATTCTGTAGGTGGTTGAATTATAAAGTAAACTCAATTTCCAAGTTCCCAGGGTCTCTTTTATTAAAATCCTGGAAATGATTTAGAAGGAAAAGGATTTTGAAAGTTAGAGTGGTGACATGTAGACAGATCTTTATAGTACTGGGTACTTCAAACTCCTAATTTGGGTCAAGACTTTTCTGCCAATGGAGGCAGCCTTTTCAGCCCTGCCTGAGGATGTCAGTCTCCTTTCAAGTAAAGAATGTATAATGTCCTCTTTTGAGGTAGTTGCCTTACAATGTACTGCTGATCTTCCTCGAACCTACTCTTAACACCTTTCTTTGCTTGTAGACTGACTTACAATCAGACTCAAGCTCCAAATAGAAGAGGTACATAATGTGACCCACGAGGAAGGACATGCAAATAAAAAAAAGTTGCATGATTTTGACAATAAATACTAGCAGAAACCTGAAAACTATCTATGGGACTGACTGAATCCAAACCATAGAATACCAATAGGGAAAGAATGCAAAGTTGAATTCAGCTGAATGTATTGATATCAGCCCACTAAGCAGATAGTCTATATTAAATATTTTAGTTCAAGGAGCTAGGAAGAGTACCCACAGATTGCTTGATCAGATGACTGAAATATAGATCCAAATGCAATACCAACTGAAGATGAAAGGTCAGAACTTCCTTTCTTTGCTGTCAAGAAAGGCATCCAAATACTTAGGGAAACTTGAATGCTTGAGTGAATTTATCATATAAGATATGCTCACCCAATGCAGGAGGGACCAGAAAATATGACCTTCACCATGACTGTATGAAATAAATGTATGAGGGAAGTCCAGCACCCTAGAAGAGCTCTGCAGTGTAAGATCAACACAATGGAGCAATACAAACTTTCTCCAAGAGTGTATGGAGAAAATATACCAATGAGATGAACTTGAAGTTTGGTCTCGTAGGTTGAGGAGAGAAATTAAAGGAAAAAACATAGAAAACATAACTGAGAAAGAGAGAATGGTGTATGTGCCAAGCCTTGGAGAAGAGGAGGTGTCATGCATCGTCAGGATTGACAAGGAGGTTAGTGTTATTGTAACACAGCCATAGTTTAGGCAGCAGCATGGGATAAAGGAGAAACATACACAGGATTAAGACTGATCACACCTGCATTCATTTTCCAAACAGTTTGGATTTATGCAAAAGTCAGTGTGCTGGAGGAGAGAGGACAAAAATATATTAAATGATAGGTACAAATCTTTGGTATCACACACTCAGGTATGCTATGAATGTAATGTATTTTTCTGCAATTCACTTTAATGTGCTTATATGCTTGCCCTCCTTTGGGTACAGTACGTAAATCTCAGTACAATTAGGGTTTACTCCTTTTCCTCAGGGTGACATCCAAGTTCCAGTGAACTTGTCCTTCACACTATTATAGTGGGTACTCTCTGTAGTCTGTCTTGAGGAATGCATTTCCCTAACTTTAAAAAGCACACTTAGCAGCATGTTGCTTCTGCAAAGGCAAGTTTTCTTTCCAGCCTTGTTGTGAAGTCTTCTTCCAATACCTGTGTCCCAGCCACAGGTCTCTGTATGCTGTGGCTAGTGCTGATGGGCTGGCTTAGCCTTCTTTCTATTGCTAGGATGTCATGAAGGTTTTAAAGATATGTCAAGTCTAAGATAGATAGGGGCTGTTAAAAAATATTGCCTTCGTGCTCTGGCTCTAAGTCCTCTTCTGACAGTTAGTGACTTGAAAAGCCCAACTTTGCTTTTGTTTGTTTGGTTTTCATTTTCTATTGTAATCACCTTATGTCTATCTATGTAATTAAAAATCTTGTGTAAAACTCTTCCAAACACACTCTTTCAGAGTCCTCTGAGATTGCTGAAATCAGCTATGACTTCGAGATGCCATTTTAACCCTTCAACCAGTATTGTTACAGGGTCACAGTCCTAACTCTATATCCAGGGTTTTCAATCAGACATTCACAGTATGAGACATCTGAGAAAACTACAAAGAGGATCCCACATCTCTTCAGGGTGACTCTCAGGATACAACTCAAGATGCTGTGCTAATGGGAATCGGGACACACTAAGACATTCTACCTTCTGCAGAAAACCTTCCTATTCACTAACCCTCGCCAAGGTTGTGTTCCTGCATTTATTTGGCCTTTATTTCACCATATTAACAAAATGTTGAATTAATTCTTACTTTGTAACTAGCCACATGTTCCTGGAGGAAATGGATTTGGGAATGACTCTTGGTAGCTTCTATAACTCCTGAATATAGCACATAATTAACTGTCAGAAGAAAGAGTTGGAAGATCTGATAGACCTGCTGCAAAATAACACTTATAATACATTAATACAATAAGAGGTAATTCCTAAGATGGTTTAATGCCTTTAAGATGTCATTTCTGAAATATACCAATGCAGCTATCATTTTCTTTCATATGTTAAAGAGCAATATGCCGCAGATGCATACTCAAAGACATTTTCCTTTTATGAAAACAAGCAGACAACCCTAATATCAACACTCTGATCAGAACTGAGATATGTGAAATGGCCCTATCAATTTTAACACATTATTTCATCACAAACATGTACATGATAGAGATAATTTACAAAGTAATTATTCCCTCCTTCACCCACATACAACTGTAATACGTAAGATGAGACTTTGTAAGAAGGTATATAAGAATATACATATATAAGGGCTATATTATATATACTGTTTTGTAAGCTATATTAGAAGTTTTTGTTTTGTCTTCAGCAAAAAAAAAAAATTATTGTAATTGCCTTCACATGTAAGTCTGTACAAGAAATCTTAGCAGTTTTTAAGGACTTCTTAACATTCCATTACATAGGTAGAGTACAATGTATTTAACTTATTCCATGTTGATGTAAGTTTTTCTAATTAACAGTTCAGAGTTATGAAACAAATATGCTTGTCATGTGTGCTTACTTGCAGGGCTCTTTTCTTAGGATTAATTGTTAAAAATGGAACTGCAGAATCAAGTGAAATATGTGTTTCAAGTTGTTTTTTTGTTGTTGTTTTGAGGCAAAGTCTTGCTCTGTCGCCCAGGCTGGAGCGAAGTGGCATGATCTCAGTTCACTGCAAACTCTGCCTCCCGGGTTCAAGCGATTTTCCTGCCTCAGCCTCCCAAGAAGCCTCCCAGGAAGCTGGGATTACAGGCGCCACCACCATGCCAGGCTAATTTTTGTATTTTTAGTAGAGATGGGGTTTCACTATGCTGGCCAGGCTGGTCTCGAACTCCTGACCTCTTGGACCTTCTGCCTCGGTGCATTTCAAGTTTTTATACAATTTTTTGAATTACCTTCAAAAAAAGGATACTAAATTATATTCTCCTGAGATGAGTATGAGCATGGCCAACTCTTATGAAAGTGCTCAACTCCCAGCACTGTGATCACCATACTGTGTTATTAATCCTTCTAACATTTGCCACCTTGATTTGTGAAACTGTCATATTATTATTAGCCTTTGAAGATTAGTAGTAAATTTGGCATTTTAATATACTTATTTGCCTTTTGCATTTTTTTTAAATTGCCTATTCATTTGTATAGTGGGTAGAAATCTCTGTTTCTGTTTTGTAAAGGCTTTTAATGTTTAAAACTTTTTTTTAAACAGGGTATTGCTCTATCACCTAGGCTGGAGTGCAGTGGTGAGACCTCAGCTCACTGAAACATCTGTCTCTTCAGCTCAAGTGATCCTCCTACCACAGCCTCCTAAGTGGCAGGGACCACAAGTGTGCACCACCATGTACAGCTAATTTTTTATGTTTTTTTATAGAGACAGGGTTTCACCACATTGCTCAGGCTGGTCTCGAACTCCTGGGCTCAAGTGGTTCGTCTGCCTTGGACTCCCAAAGAGCTGCGATTATAGGTATCAGTCATCACACCCAGCCTTTTCTTTCTTTCTTTCCTTCCTTCTTTCTTTCTTTCCTTTCTTTCTTCTTTCTTTCTTTCTTTCTTTCTTTCTTTCTTTCTTTCTTTCTTTCCTTTCTTTCTTTCTTTCTCTTCCTTTCTTTCTTCTTTCTTGTCTTTCTTTCTTTCTTTCTTTCTCTTTCTTTTTTAACTTTTAAGTTCAGAGACACGTGCAGGTTTGTGATATAGATAAACTTGCATCATGAGGATTTAATATGCAGATTATTTTATCATCCAGGTACCAAGCATAGTACAGGATAAATATTTTTCATGATCCTCTCCCTCCTTCCACCCTCCTCCCTCGAATAGGCCCCAGTATCTGTTGTCCCCTCTTTGTGTCTGTGTGTTCTCATCATTTAACTACCATATAAGTGAAAACATGCTATATGTGGTTTTCTATTCCTGAATTAGTTTGCTAAGGATAATGGCTTCCAGCTCTATCCATGTTCCCGCAGAGAACATGATCTTATTCTTTTTTATGTCTGCATAGTATTCTGTGGTGTATTCTTGTTCCATTAAGTATGCTACCCATAGCTTTTCAAAAGTTTTCATTTTTTCCCTAATTTGCCCTTTTATTGAAGTTTAAAATATTAAAATTGAATGCATGACGATTTGAGTTTTCTGTTATGATTCTGATAATAGAAAATTATGAAAGCAATATTTTTTTCTAATCTTATAATCTCTGTAGGAAATCAGCTTTGGTTTTGTGAATGGTATGAGGCAAGATGCTTAGCAATATTTTTCCAAAAAACCATATGTCCCATCGTCATTTCTTGAATAATCTATTCTTTTCCTATAATTTAAAATGCACTATTATTTTCATCATTGGCAATGTGCAAACTTTGGATAGTGTTTATTTTAAAAAGACAGCAAAATGCCTTATAATATGACTGAAACGTAAAGTAACAAATCGTATGGGATTAGAAAAACAATCCCATAAAAATCACTACTGCAGAAATATAACCAAGGTTATTTCCACATTTGTGAAGCATCTCCAAAATACAAATATGAGTTCTGTTCTGGGCCTGTAATGGCTGCTGTGTAAAGCTCAGAGACCTGTTAGGAGCCGCAGAAAAACTGGACCCCAAGAAATGAGCTTCTGAAAAATGAAAGCAAAGCAAATCCAGTCTAGAGAAAGACATAGAGTGCAAGACTTATGCAGGGACTAGAGAACCAGGAAACCTTTGAATGTGGCAGAAGTTAATATGAAACGAAGGTCTGGAGGAGGAAAATAACTAACAGCTGACAAAGTAGGGAGGTGGCAGTTTGCAGAAACTGGATTTATGAACTTTGTATCAATCATCATTTAGTAAATATGTTTCTATCAAATGCTTAAGAACGTTCACTTAACAAAACGATAAAAGTATAAAGGTTATACAATTAAAATTGAAGTACCATTCCTCTTTCCAAATTTAATGTATTATATTCATGCACTGTTTTTCATATCATCATTACTGGAAAACTCTCATTCTATCACAAATTCCTCAATTTCAAATTTAGGCTGATTTAGAGAATAAATTTATAGTTAATAAACTGCTTTAATATTGTCCAGTTATAGTAAGTTTTATTGCACCTCTAAACCAATGGTAAAATAACGCATAAATCAAAGCATTTGGAACAAAGTTAAAGTAACCAAACTAAGAATATATCATATAAACACAGGGAGATTTCATAAAACCCAAAAGACAACCAATGAATGAATGAATGAATCATATATAGTAATCAGAGGTTTAAAATGCTACCACTGTAGGCCAGGCATGGTGGCTCACATCTGCAATCCTAGCACTTTGGGAGGCCCAAGGGGGGCAGATCACGAAGTCAAGAGTTCGAAACCAGCCTGACCAACATGGTGAAACTCTGTGTCTACTAAAAATACAAAAATTAGCCGAGTGTAGTGGTGCACACTTGCAATCCCATCTACACAGGAGGCTAAAGAGAGAGAATCGCTTGAAACCAGGAGATCAAGTTTGCAGTGAGCCGAGATCATGCCACTGAACTCCAACCTGGGTGACAGAGCGAGACTCCGTCTCAAAAAAAAAATGCTACCACTTTGATACCTTCCTCCAAGAGCTCCCAATTGAAATCCTGGGGTGTTTACCTTGGTCTTTTCTCTGAAGCAGCCCCTGAACTCCAAGTTTTGCCTCTCCAGCTGCAAGAGACTGCCAAAGTCCTGCTTACCTTCTTAACAATTACATTTTCCTGTTTCTCGGGTTCCAGCGATAGGGAATTTCAGAATTCAGAAAAACTCCGAGGACAAAAGCAACACAGGAGGCTGCCCTCACTTCTCTGCTAGTCTCCCTTCTCCTGAGTGTTGGTCTCTCAAACACTGGCTTCTTTGGTCCCTAAACTACAATTTAATTCTAGACAGCAATTTGAGTCTGTTGACTGGTTTAGGACACTATTTTCTGCGGAGCCTGTATGTGTCACAGCAAGAATAGATGCTCTTGTGAATATAAAAATTTTTGCAGAAGGCCCAGCTCACTTCATTGTGCTTCCTTTCTCTCTAGAATTTTGTCCAACACTTCTAGGCTGTCATAGTTGCTCTTCAACACTTTAAACAGTTGTTTATGTGTTCAGTTGAGCTTTTATAATTGTCCTAAGTGAGGGAGATGGTTTGACCAAGCTATGTCATCATAGCCCGAATCAGATATTTCTCCCCTGCTTCCTACAAATTTTTTATTTTGCTAATTTTTATTTGTTATATTTTATCATCCAATTAATAATAGTTTCTAGTTTTTGGTTTGATTTCTTCTTTGTCCCATGGGCATTTGTATCAAACCAAAATTTATGCATCTTCATATTCTCTGCCTAACACTTGACTGCTTACTCTGACTAAGACACCCTAAGGACATGAAACCCTTTGACACCAAACCCTTTAGCACCATGAGGTTCCCTGGTTTGTGGCCAATGCCCAGAGACTAGTTTCTCCCACCACTTCCAGACTCAAGTGGTGTGGTAATTCACTTTTGCAAAGATTGCTGAAGTGGCCAAATTAAGATACCCTACGGTTTCAGGGGACAATCTTTCTGTGGCATGAAATTAGACTTGTGCCAGATAGGAGGCAAGACACAGACAGCACATAGATACTAATTTTGTATAACCTATTTGCTATTTATATAACCAATGCCTGGATTCTTTGTGGCTTGAGAAGGAGAGAGCAATAATTTTCAAATCTAGAACCTTGATTTCTTAAAAGAATTTAGACTTTCCAAACATGATTATTTCCTTGAATGTGGTCAGCTTTGGCATATTAAAAACTGTTAAAGGTAATCAAGTTAGTTACTTTAAAGCATAATATAAATTTCCCAATGGCTTTAAATGTCTTCCAACATTTCTGTTGATTTCAAGAATGTGATCTTTTTTCCTTTTTTCTTTTTTTTTTAAATCGAGTTGAGACGCTCTATATGAAAAGTTAATGTAATAACTTGAGAACTGTGATATTAAGTTTCTCCAGAGAAAATTTACCTTTACTTGTGGCATGTTGCTAGAACTAGCAATCTGGAATAATCCTATTCTCCACTGTAGACATTGAGACTATTTGAAGTAAAGGTTTACCCTGATGTGCAGAGAATAATAGTCTTCCAGATTGTAACAAAAACCATTAGTGGTCAGTGTTGCCTGGGCTCATTTTTCTTGTTAGACTCTAAAATCTAATCATTTTCCACTAAACTATCAGGTTGTCAAAAGCTCTGCTTCAAGGACATGAATAGACATTTATCAAAAGAAGATGTGCAAACAGCCAACAAACATGAAAAAATGCTCAGCATCACTAATCATCAAGGAAATTAAAACCGCAGTGATATACAATCTTACTCCTGCAAGAATAGCCACAATTAGAAAGTCAACAACAATAGATGTGACATAGATGTGGTGAAAAGGGAACACTTTTACACTGCTGGTGGGAATGTCAATTAGTACAATCACTATGGAAAACAGTACAAAGATTTCTTAAAGAAATAAACATAGAACTACCATTCCATACAGCAATCCCACTACTATCTACCCAAAGGAAAATAAGCTATTTTAAGAAAAAGACACATGCACACTCATGTTTACAGCAGCACAATTTGCAATTGAAAAGATATGGAACCAATTGACTAACAAGTGGTTAGTCAATTGACTAAGTACCCACTGACTAACAAGTGGTTAAAGAATATGTGGTACATATATACCATGAAATACTACTCAGCCATGAAAAGGAACAAAATAATGTCTTTTACAGCAACTTGGATGGAGCTGGAAGCCATTATTCTAATGGAAGTAACTCAGGACTGGAACACCAAATACTGTATCTTCTCACTTAAATGGGAGCTAAGCTATGAAATGCAAAGGTTTAAGAGTGGTATAATGGACTTTGGGGACTCAGGGGAGAAGGTTTGGGGGGTGACTACATACTTGGTACAGTGTATAATGCTCAGGTGGCAAGTGCATTAAACTCTCAGAACTCACCACTAAAGAGCTTATCCATGTAACCAAAAACCACCTGTATCCACAAAACTATCGAAATAATAATAATTTTTAAAAGCTCTGCTTTACTCTTCATCTTCTCAGAAACCCTTTTGATATTGGCCTTAAAGCTGAGATTCACCTCCCTGAATAGCCTTTTCCCTGGATCTTAAATAATTATTGAGCACCTTTAAATCTTTCTGATATTTAAAAAATTTTTTAAATTACAATTTCCAGATTTCCTAGATCTTCTCAGTAGGGGAATGGAATAAATAACCTATTCTACCATTACTGGAATAAGATGCCACACATAGAAATTTTTTTAAATAAATGTAAAATTTTAAGTTATATATATATATGTGTATATATATATATATGTATGTCTTGTCATCTATTTCTACATCAGGGAAAGAGTTGTTGATGTCTGGGACTAGTTCTTAATGGTAATAAGGTGGCCTTAGACAAATTTATTTTCAGTCATATTACCTGCAAATAATAGTTTAACTTCCTATTTTTGAATTTCTATATTGGTTTTTCTCTCATCTAGGTGTGGTAACTAGCAATGTGAAAAGATTGGACCATCTTGTCTTTAGTGGGAGCCTAAAGGAAATGCTTCAAATGTTTCACTTCTAAGTATGTACTGAATATGTTTTGGTGATAAATATGTATTTGTCATAGTAATTAAAACTCAGAGAAATAAAACTTAGGCAAGATACAGCAAACTTCTTTCTAAAGCTCAGTGTTAAAGGATTTGGTGTTTTGGTTTTTCTTTCTCTCGAGTGATGATGTGATGGACTTAAACAAGCCTATAGAAGAGTTTTCCGAAAATCACCTGTCGACCTCTAATTCAGCCATCTTTGACCAAAGAGGTTATCACTTGGTGCCAACAAAAGCATTATACCAAATGCTCTAGATATGCATATCAAAATGACTTCTATTGAATCAAGTCTAAACTTTTCCAGAGAGTGAAATGTAAAGTTATAGCACACATTGTTTATACTCTTTTTAATACACTTTTTAAAAACAGTATTAGCATAGGATTTTGACTCTGCAACATTCTGAGTAGTGAAATGCACATTATTTTTAGTGTGAGAAAAACTATTGAGAAAAGATGTGGAAGCAAGTTATACATTATTTTCAGGAGATAAAAGTTGGCATAGAAATGACAACTGCTAGAGATCACTGATAATTCTTGCACCGTTTCCATTTGCTAATAGTCTTTGTGCCAGCCTTTTGTGGTACATTGTTTCCCATGCAACATCTCTGGGCAATGTCTATAGTTACTTCCTGATCCCAGGATTGAATTATTGTTTCCACTATATTATGAGTGAGCATGCTAAGATTCTGCCCAGCCATTAAGCAGGAGAGTCTTACCTGCTGCCTCCCAAATCCTGGAAGGCACAGTCATTAAAGAAACCCAGAGGAATAGTCACAGAAGAGCAGCAAATAAACAGAACCTTTGGCAGTATCATCCCACATGGGCTGTGTCTGTTATGGGCTGAATTGTCACCTCAAATGGATATGTTGAAGCTCTAAGCCCTAGTACTCACATCTAGATAATTAAATTAAAATGAAATGATTAGGGTGGGCCCTAATCCAATATGACTGCTTATCTTTATGAGAAGAGGAATCGAGGACACACACACATAGAGAAAGACCAGGTGAGACACTAAAAGAAGACAACCATCTGCAAGTCAAGGAGAGAGGCCCGCAAAAGAAATTCACCCTACTGACACCTAGACCTTGCACTTCTGGGCAGTAGAATCACAGGAAAATGCACTTTTGTTGTTTAAACCATCCAGTCTGTGGTACTTTCTTATTGCAGGCCTAGCCAAATAATACTATGTGGCAAAAAAACACTTAAAAAAATGCAGCCCTCACCAATGAATATAGTGGTGCAAACGACACTTAAAGAATGGCCACATGTAATTCCAGCACTTTGGGAGGCCCAGAGGGGCAGATCACCTGAGGTCAAGAGTTTGAGACCACTCTAGCAAACATGGATAAAAAATGGTTATTTTTTTTATAAATTAACATCTCTACTAAAAAAAAAAATTAGCTGGGCGTGGTGGCACACACCTGTAATACCAGCTACTCAGGAGGCTGAGAAAGGAGAATCACTTGAGCCCGGGAGGTGGAGATTGCAGTGAGCAGAGAACCCATGACTGCAGTCCAGCCTGAGCAACAAGAAAAATCTCCATCTCAAAAAAAAAAGAATGGGCCACTTGAAAATAAATCACTTGAAAATAAATGAGAGTTGAACATAATAAAAAAGAATGATTCAAAATTTCACATCCAAAAATGTGATTCAGAATTTAGTAAATGGGAAAAACAAATGCATGTGACAAAGAGGTGTGCAAAACATAGACAGGTGACATGTGTGAGCAACTCTATCATTTATTATTTAATGTAGTAAATATTTTTACAATGGTTTAATAGTTTAATCTTCCTGTGACCTTTCTCCTGGTTAATTTGAAAAATGATGTATTTCTTCAATTGTGAAAAGTTGTATTTATTTCTTATATTTAATTTCATCCTAAATTCATAGTTTTGAAAATATTCTTCATTTTCTCAACTTAGTGCTTAAACTTATTCTGAAAACAAACTAATCGTTGATGCACTATCTTTTAAAACATCCCCACTTAAAATCAGTTTTATGGCTTTCCTAAACCAAGGATAAAATAAAGCATAAATCAAAGGATTCATGGCTGAGTTATAATAAGCACCCCAACAGCAAATCTCATAGATATAGGCAGGGGTTGAGAAACCCATGAAGGCATCAATTAATGCATCCATTGTATATGGTAACCATGAAATATAAATGCTATTACCGTGACCCCCAGGATTCTAGCTGCTTTCCTCTCTCTTTTGACCACTCTCATTTTGTAACTCTCTGAAGAGGATTTTACTTTGCTACTAGTAGTTTCTATTTTTATAGCTTGTTGTTTAGCTATCAGAAAAATCTTACTGTAAAGAACGATCATAACAAGGGCAGGTATGAAGAATAACAGAAAATCTATCAACACCCAGCCTTGATTGACAACAATTTGGCAGCCACCTACACAATTGAGAGCACTTACTAATTCCTCCAGCCCATCATCATTGGCACCTGTGTAGAACACGCACCGCTGTATGTGAGAGGCAGAATCCAGGACATGCTGATGCAAATTCCTGACACAGACACGGTGAACTTGGTAGGATAGACCAGAGGGTCAGTAACCGCAATGTACCTGTCAATGCAGATGAAGCACAATTGTCTGGTGCAATTTTTCCCTTTGACATAATAAAAATATAGTATAGTGTTTATCAGTTGACTATTGCATGTAACAAACAACCACAAATTCTCACTCATATGTGGCATTAAGCATTTATTTCTCACAGATCTGAGGTTAAGCTGAGTTGACTCTACTTCAGGCTATATGGCAAGTGGGGACAGGGAGGATATGGCTCTGGTTAACACGGTAGCAAGGCTTCATGTGTCTCTCATCCACTTTGGATCTGCCAGGTACCTGAGCACGTTCTCATGGCCATGGCTGAGGTTCAAGAGAGCAAACAGAAACAAGATCTTCTAAGGCCTAGGCTCAGAATTTGCACATTGCCACTTCTGCTCTCACTCTGCCTCACATGGGCAGAACTGCAAAGTCACATAACAAAGGGTGTGATTACAGGGAGAAGTGATCAATTCAAAAATTAAATCAACTACACAAAGTGTTAAGAAATATGCCTTTCTCAGCATGACGTGGAAAAACAGCACGTGATGGAGGTTGCTCACGCCACCTGGCACCTACGGAAAAGGCATCACACTGTCAGCCCTTTTTCAGTGTGGCCAACCATCAGAAGAGACTCCATCGCCAGAGTTTACTAGCCCAAGAGCACTGACCATCCTGGGCCCAGTCTGATTGTCCTGAGTACTGAGTAGATTAATATCTCCAGCCCTTCATTAAACCATTTGCAACACATTATCATGGCATTGGTTGGGAAACTCTGATTTAGATAATAGCATGATGTCCATCAGATTTGGACCAACATTTTCAGTAAGTTTTATGTGTTTTCAGCCAAAATCTGTTACCTATCTTGATATGATGTATTACTACCCTCAAAATGATGCTCTCATTACTTACTGTGTCTTTATGGCAGACCCAGAGAGGTGCTGTTAAGATCCCTCCTTAAGAGAGGATCCTGGATCACTTGGGCATCCTATTTTAGATCATATTGATTTATTACATTGATGACATTATGTTGATCATGCAGGATAAGCAATTTGTACATAGCACACTAGAGGCCTTGGAAAGATACATACTTCTTAGAAGTTTAGAGATAGAGCCTTGGAAAAATAAATGCTTCTTAGAAGTTTAGAGATAGCCTCTATGAAAACTGAGGAGCTCTCTACTTCATTAAAGGCCAGAGAGAGATGTCCCGTCCAAAGTGAAAGACAAATGATTACATCTGGTACTCTCTACAGCTAAAAAAAAAGGAAGCAGAATGCTTGGTATACTTCTTTAGGATCCTGAGAAAATATATTCCATGCTTAGGAATACTACTCTGGTGTATACACTGGCTAATACAAAATTCTTCCAACTCTGGGTGGGACCTGGAGCAGAAGATGGCTCTGTAGTGGGTCTAAGCTATAGAATAATTGTTACAATTTGACGACCTTGCAGTGCTGAAGGTATCAGTAGTGGAAAAAGATGCAAGTGTGTTTTTTAAGGGAGGTTTCCACTGAGAGAAACACAGTGCAGTCCTCTGGGGGTCTAGAGTAAGGAAGATAAACACCTTTTGAAAGATAGCTCTTGGTGAGCTACTGAGGCCAGGAAGTGATGGAATGCTTGACCATGTGACATCAAGTGATCATGTGTCTGTAAATGCCAATTATCAGTTAGGTCCTGTTGGATCCTCCAGTGGAAATGATGCATTTGAGACCAAAGACAAGCAAGGCCAGAGGGAACATTGAGCAATATGAGCCCAGAGCCCATAACCTACCACCTTTGCAGCAGTACCCCTTCCATTTCACACTTCAGGAAACGAAAGAGGAGAAAAACCCAAGCTTGGTTTACAGATGGGCCGTCTCAGTATGTGGGTGCAAGCCAAAAACGGACAGCAGTTGCATTATAAACTCCCTCAGCCTTGGCCTTAGATGAGAGAAGAGAGGGAAAAAATATCTTCCTAATAGATGAAACTTTAGTTTTGCCTAATTGGTCTTGATTGAGCAACACCAGGAAGTTGTCCCGTTTAAATAACTCCTCCCTTCCTAAAACTTCATTCTTGTTACTTTCTTTCTTTCTTTTTTCTGTTTTTTTTTTTTTTTTTTTTTTTTTTTTTTTTTTTTTTTTTTTTTTTTTTTTTTTTTTTTTTTTTTTTTTTTTTTTTTTTTTTTTACAAACTATTACTCTTTGAAGATTTCTTAAAATATCTCATGTACCTTTATCCACTACCAACTCAAAAGGAAACCCCTCTGAGAATGGTATGTTTTACTGCTAATGCTCCCATATGAAGAATTTAATTCATTTGACAAGTAGTTATTGTTTCACAGTCATATTATTGGTGAGGAAAGACACAGCACAGACAGGTTGAACACGGCCTGAAATGTCAGGGTGTTCCTAGGTGAGGGGAGAAAGTAGAGACAGGGCAGATGAGGGACTCCTCAGGGAAATTTGCCTGGTTTATAAATTTAACCAGAATGAATTAGGACAGGGACTTTACATATTATTATCTTTGAAGTGATCTATGATGCTTAGCTTAGTACTGCCCTTGGAAAATAATGAAACTTGCCCTTTGGCATTAGACGTGTGTGTGTGTGTGTGTGTGTGTGTGTGTGTACAGAATAAAATCAGAATAAAATATAAATGTCAGTTCTTATGTTACACCCAGAAAGATAGTCTATAATTTTTCATTTCCAAGAAATGTTGCTTTTTCCCGCTGATTCACAATGATAGTATTTGCAAAGTATTGTCTTTGATGACAGACATGGTTCATGGATCTAAATACCACAGTTCCAGCATTTAGAGCATACAATCTCTCTGGAGTTTTTTCTTCATTAGTAATTCCTATAATTAATATTAACAATAAGAAAATAAAAGTGCCAATTCTGAAAACTCACAAAATAGGAAGGCAATGCAAGCTGCTTATAAAAGTATCCTTTTATTTGTGTAGGTATATGTAATCTTTAAACTGTTTATTTGGATTTTCTCTAGCTCTAACTCTTAGGAAATTTAGAGTAATTTATTCTCTATGAAAAATTTAATTTTGAGCTTCTGTCATGAAGTGGCTCTTTCAACAGAACTCTGAAACTCTTCATAAACTCTAATTTCTAATAAAAAAATACTTTTCCAACATTGTTCTTTTGGTTAACAGTCTTGATTATGTGATTTCAGGAAATCAGTCTTAAGAAGATATGTTTTGAAACTATTTCAAAAAATCCTTATAATTTTCCTTCTACTGAAAACGTTTATAAAACATGAAACAATTTTTATGTGATAGTGGTTTCCTTATTGGCTCTTTGGTCTCTAAAATCTGCAGATTTGTTTTACATAATGGTCATTAACACATAAAACCTCAATAAGAAAGTTCCAGAATCATCTCCATTTTATAGGTAAACAACTATGATATACCAAGGGTAAGTGACTTATCCAAGGTTGCAGATGGCGGAGATGAGATTCGAACCTAGGCAACGTGGCTTTAGAACCTGACTCTGAACCTTTATGCTGTATTATATTGAGTCTTTTCAGGAAAAGAAGGTGTATGTTTTCAAAAAGCTTAACATTTACAATCCTCACAGTAAATCTCAGATATCATATGCTTCATGAATCTCCACTTCAGGTAGGGTAAGGAAACTCAATGTTGCAAGTTTATATGTTTTAGCACTTTTCCTTATTAAATAAAAAATTACCTTTTAGTAATTGGGGTAGACAAAGCCAATCAAAAGGCTAAAGTCGGACTTTTCCTAAACATTGATTATTAAGCATTTTCTCTTTTAAGGGAGATAAGGGAGAGAGTGGCCAACTTTTTACATATAAAAGATAAATAGATCATTATTTGATGGGTGGAAATAAAAAAGAATTGATTGTTCATTTGTTTAAAAATATCTTTAGGAACCTAATAAGTGCAAGGCACTATTCTAGGTATTGAAATAATATGGACAAAGACTTCCTAGCAATTAAAAAGTACATGGCAAATTAATACAGTCACTAAACATCAAATTACTTGATTTATAAAGTATAGGAATATATCTGTCTAAAGGCAAAAAGTAATCTAAAAATTATTGCCGATGTACTGTAACAGACTTAGCAGATAAGTACAGTCAACAGAATATGTTTTGTGTGTCAAAGGACATATCTGTTGCTTTTAATGCTCACTTCAAAATAATTTGATTTTTAAAATAATGTCACTAGTGTTTTTCTGCTTTTTTCAAATGCAATTCTACAATGTTATTCTTTAAGACTGACCTTTAAATAGGTTGCAAGCTATCAAAAATGAATAGTAAAAACTTAAATCAAGGGCATCATAGCTGAAGAAAAATAAATATAACATCTTAAAAGGTTGCAAACACATGAGGAGTCAGGAAATCCAGTTAAGCATCAATTATATTAGTAATAAATGAAGAAACTCCGTTGCAGTAATACCCAGTTTTACTGGTAGCTCTCTGAGAAGAGCTAGGTATTCGTGATGGTCTATTATAATGAATTATTGATGGACTATTCACAACCCTGCCACTAAATAATTGATAAAGTTGCTCTAACAGGGGCAAACTACAGCAATTACTCTATAAACGTCTGTGTCTGAACTCTCTATTTTAATATTTTAAAAAATACAAAAAGCTTCACATAGTGTAATAGTTGTCCTTTTAGTATCAGATAATTAAGAAAAATATCTCAATGTGGATAAAAATTACTATAAATTCAGCAATGCTGTTAAATAAATATATATTTTATTAATAAAAATAAGATGTATTATTTATAATAGTACATATATAAAAGAGACATAGTATTTATATAGCTACCACTTGGGACAGTAGTGGGTTAATTACTTGTTTGCAGTAGTTCTACAAACCCCCATTGGCTGAAGCAAACAATTTGGAACCATAGCTCTCCGGGATTGAGACCAAGCTCAGCAGTATGTTCCAAAGTCAGATTTTACTTGCAGACAGTCTTGCTGAGTGAAGGCTCCTTCCATCCCTAGTGTGTCTTGTTCCAAATATATCCATGGCCCTGCAGCAACTTGATATACAGCTGGTGAAGAAGTTTGTAGCTTATTTGTATAAATAAATGATGTGTAGAAGAGAGAAGTGGTGTTTCATTAGCAGTCTAGTTCGTTTTGGGGAAAATAAATTTTTGATCAAAAGACTTCCTTTTTAAGTGTTACAAGAAGAGGAAAAGAAAATAAACAAGAAAGAGTAGATTGGAAGTGTATTCTCCACCATCATGGGGATAAGATCTTGGAAATATCACTATACAGTATTTATTTCTGTAATCAGTTCATCTAAAGATTACACTCTACATAGTACAAGTAAATGAATGGTATCTATTTTTAAATCCCCCAAAATTGTTTTCCTTATTTTTTATTTGTCAGTGTAGGTTTTAAGGGAAGGAACACACATTTCTATGAAGACATTACCTGATTCCCGAGTTTCAAGCTTCTTTTTAAAGAAGGAGAATGGGGACTTTAAATGTGAGTATCTGAATTGTGGTCAATAAAGCCGTTCCTTGATATTATTATCTGAACCACAAATAGGTACCCTGCTATGAAGATTTTCATCTTCCTTTTGTCCTCTCTTACCTTTAATTTTTTTCCTCCTAAATATTGTAGGATCTTTTTGAAAGGTATTAATGCACAAATATGAAACAGCTTAATCTTACGTAAAGAATTTCCAAACGGGCTCATCTATTAAATGTATGACATGTAATGTTTGGGCAACTCCGTTCACTCCATTACTTTTTCTTTTCATTTTATAAAACAAACCTATTACAGAATTGTCTGTGAAAACCAGCTACCTAAACAAAGATTTCAGGCAGTGATTCAGGGATTGGAGAACACAAACCATCTTATTATTTGTATTTTCAAATTTTGACTGTATCTGAAAACATTCAATGTATACATTCAACTTAAAAGAATTAAAATTTATATTGATTGAGAAAGGTATAATCAGATGGGAAAACTGAAGCCGTTCCTAGAGTATATAATAACAATTTGGATATTTGTTGTTTTGAAACAATCCTTGGTTATGTTTGGATTACTCAGCTTTATACAGTTTCAATGCCAAATACAATATCTGGTACAAAGTAAGAACTCAAAAGTGAAAAATTGTTCATTTTAATTGGCTTTTAAAAATTTTTTAAAATTCTTGGGAGATCCAAGAAGGCCGATTAGCAACAGCTCAGGATTGTAGCTCCCAGTGAAAGCACCAGAGAAGGAGTGGACGCCGCACTTTCCGATGAATTTTTGTTGCCCACAGACCGGGAGATTCCTGGCAGAGGAGCCACATGGGTCGCCAGCATGACTCTTTTGGCCGGGCGGCTGTTTTGCCGGCTTCTCGGCACAGAGTATACGGGACGGACGGGCTCGGCTGGTCCCATCCCCACAAGGAAAACAGCAATTGGAAGCGCTGAGGACTGAGAGTTTCACAGCAAGCACAGTGAACCCGGGAAGGTCCGGCTCTGTGGGGAACGGGCATCCGCCAAAGGAAAACTAAGAAACAGAAAAAACTTCATCACAGGGCAGAGAGAGATCCAAGATGGCCACGTAGCTGCAGCTCAGGATTGTAACTCCCAGTGAAAGCGTAGAGAGCGAGTGGATGCCGCAATTGCAGACGAATTTTTGATGCCCACAAACTGGGAGATTCCCGGCGAAGGAGCCACATGGGTCGGGTCACCAGCATGACTCTTTTGGCTGGCGTGGCTGTTTTGCCAGCGCTCCAGTGCGGCGCTTCTCAGTGCAGAGTATACGGGACTGGGTGCCCTTTTAGTCGGGCTCCGCTGGTCCCATCCCCACAAGGAGAACAGCAATTGGAAGCACTGAGGACTGAGAGCAAGCACAGCTGAACCCGGGAAGCACAGCAAGCATGGCTGAACCCGGGAAGGCCCAGCTCTGTGGCGAAGGGGCATCCACCAAAGGAAAACTAAGAAACAGAAAAGACTTCATCACCAACAAGCCGGCCGTCCACTCAGAGACCCAATCTGAAAGTCGGCAATTACAAAGATGAAGGTGAATAAATCCACAAAAATGGGAAGAAACCAGTGCAAAAAGGCTGAGAACACCCAAAATCAGAATGCCTCTCCTCCTACAGGGGATCACAGCTTCTCATCAGCAAAAGAACAAGGCCTGACGGAAGATGAGTGTGATGAACTCACAGAATCAGGCTTCAGAAGGTGGATAATAAGAAACTTCTGTGAGCTAAAAGAACATGATCTAACCCAATGCAAAGAAACTAAGAACCTTGAAAGAATATTTAATGAAATGCTAACGAGAATGGACAACTTAGAGAAGAATATAAGTGAATTGATGGAGCTGAAAAACACAACATGAGAACTTCGCGAAGCATGCACAAGTTTCAACAGCCGAATTGACCAAGCAGAAGAAAGGATATCAGAGGTCGAAGATCAACTCAATGAAATAAAACGAGAAGGCAAGATGACAGAAAAAAAG